>ML346802.1:0-47366 GCA_005239505.1 Nicotiana paniculata | reverse complement strand
CTCCATTAAGCACACATGACGTGTATTTTTATCATTAAAACACTTAAAATGCACGGTATATAACGCTAAAAATCATGAATTCTAGCCACGCATCAGCATGTCCCCTCGTGCATAATAATAATATAAAACATGACACGGAATGTCCCCTCGTGTATATTAATATAAAACATGGCACGGAATGTCCCCTCGTGCATAATAATATAAAACATGGCACAGAATGTCCCCTCGTGCATAATAATATAAAACATGGCACGGAATGTCCCCTCGTGCGTAATAATATAAAACATGGCACTGAATGTCCCCTCGTGCATAATAATATAAAACATGGAACGAAATGTCCCCTCGTGCATAATAATATAAAACATGGCACTGAACACCCTTTGTGCTTTAACACTCTTCCTCACCCAAACAACAATCACAAACAAGGGCAAGGAAATAAACAGCGTAAAAAAAAATAGAAATCCCAGCAAGGGAACATAAATTAAAAAATTAAATCCTAACAAGGGAACATTAATTCAACAATTAAATCATGGCAAGGGAATATCAATTAAACAATTAAATCCCGGCAAGGGAACATCAATTAAAAAATTAAATCCCGGCAAAGGAACATCAATTAAACAATTAAATCCCGGTAAGGGAACTACACAACGATGACCCGACAAGGGTATATTTCAATAACTCTTTCTCTTTCTTTCACTTTCATTTCCATGATTTATTCTATTACTTGAGCCAATGCTCCAAATGATGTAATTATCTCATATTCCTTCATCATTCGTTTTACAATTTGAGTCAATGCTCCAAAGAATGTAATTATCTCATATTCCTTCACATGCCCTTTACATCATATAAAAATCATCAATTAGGCATAGAAATCACAACAAAGTCGGAATATTCGCAATATAGGGACTCACGGTCATGCTAGACACCAATGTATAGATACTCGTCACCATGCCTATACATCATTTTTGACAATTAGCAAATAGCAAATAACACTCAACTCCTATTCCCTCAAGCTAAGGTTAGACCAAACACTTACCTCGGGTCCAAAGTATAGCAATCAACCCTCTAACACCGCCTTTCCTTTAGAATTCGACTCCGGAATGGTATTATCTAGAGATAATCAACTCAAGTATATCAATAAGGATTTAATGATTCAATTACATGGCCTAATTATCAATTTCCTTGCATTCTTCCAAAATTATCAAAATTTGACCCCGGGCCCGCTCGCTCGGATTCTTGTAATTCTCGAAGGGAACACTCACCCAAAGCCTAAGGATCATTAATATATGATTTTACTCGATTTCATGGCCAATTCACAGGAAAATATTTAAGTGGTCACAAGTTCTAGGTTACTACCCAATTTCTTGAATTTGCTGCACTAGTTTATGTAATTAATTAGGCTAGGATGCATGCATGAAACAAATTTCCAGGTAGAGTTCACTTACCTTGTAGGACCTGGTTGAAAGCTCCTAAAAATAGAGGAAATCGTCTAAGGAAGAAGATGGAAAATGAGAAAAATGGGTTTAAAACCCGTATTTAAAAATCACTACCTGAACAGTGATCTCGCACCTACGGCTCTGGGGACCGCACCTGCGATCTCGCACTTGCGAGAAGAATCTCGCACCTGCGGAATTGGGCTAGGGGAGTCTGGGATCGCACCTGCGAAGTGGAGACCGCACCTGCGGTCTCGCACCTGCGAAAAATGCTCTGCACCTACTATAACTGGCCAGGCCATTAGTGATCGCACCTGCGATGCCTGGGACCGCACCTGCAATGTTGGGCAACCGCACCTGCGATCACACCAGAGCAGGTGCACCAGCTGCTTTATTTGCTAGTTTTTAGCCCCGTTAGGTGCCCGAAAGGCACCTGGGCCTACCCGAGCCCTAGTCCGAATATACCAGCGAGTCCCAAATCATATTACGGACTCGCTCGGGCATTCGGAACACTCAAAACAATGCTAAAACTCGAAATCACACCCCCAAACCTCAAGAACCAAACTTAGGAATTCAAATCTTCTAAACTTCGCTAACAACGTGCCGAACTGACCTATACAACTCGGAATGATACCAAATTTCACAGATAACTCACATAACGTCCTACAAACTTGTCCGTGCGATCAAATCGCCAAAACAACATCATATACATCGAATTAAGCCTCAAAAATCATGAATTTTATCAAATTTCATAAAACATCAAATTTTCCATTTTAAGTCTGAAACCCGTCAAACGAAATCCGATTTCAACCAAACTTTACGAAAAGTGCTTAAACCATATATAAGACATGTACCGGGCGCCGAAATTAAAATATGGGCCTGATACCATCACTTTCTAATCAGATTTCATTTTAAATTTCCATAAATATTTTCAAAAAACAATTTTACTCAAAAATTCATTTCTCGGGGTTGGACCTCGGAAGATTCCGGGAATACGCCCAAGTCCCATATTTTTCTACGGACCCTCGGGGACAGTCAAATCACGGGTCCGGGTCTGTTTACCCAAAATGTTGATCGAAGTCAAATTTATTCATTTTAATATCAAATCTTAGCATTTTTCACAGAATTTCATATTTAAGCTATCCGGCTACGCGCCCGGACTTCACACGCAAATCGAAGCAACTACAGATGAGGTTTTCAAGGCCTCGAAAGTACGGAATAGGTAATAAAATAGGTGATGACCCCCTTTGGGTCGTCACAATTAGCTCCGTTTAGTATTTTTCAATTTTTGTAAACAATCTGTGTCTTATTACGAAAAAATTTTATGTGAAAAATTGAAAACAAATATGAATTTATCCTTTAAAATGATTTGAGTTGAATACCGTCAACATTTTGTGCAAACGAACCCGAATCGGTATTTTGACAATCCCAGTGGGTATTGTGATTTTGAACTTGGGCATATGTCTAGAATTGAATTCGAATGTCCCTAACTTGTTTTGACATGATTTGTTGACAACTAGTAATTTGAATGTTTAATGATATCTGAAGTTTGACTGTAGGTTGACTTTATAGCTACCGGGTTCGGATTTCAGTTCTGAAAATTGGTATAGGTTCCTCTTACTATTAAAGACTTGTCTGTAAAATTTGGTGTGAAACATAGTTGATTTTATAGGATGTCCAATTCGTAGTTCTAGGTATTATTTTGGTATTTTGATCAAGTGAGCGAGTTCATATGATATTATTACACTTGTGTGCATGCTTGTATTGGATCCAGAGGGCTCTGGTGACTTTCGGATCGGCTACAGATCAATTTGGACTTAATAAATCTACTGGTTTTGCTATTGCTAGTTGTGAGATTTTGTACTTCGTGATCGTGAAGGTACTCTCGTGATAGAGAAAGGGAAACTGAGACAGGGGTTGAAGCAAACACGATGGCTTGGTCACGAACGCGACGCATTGGAGGGTTTACCCTTCGCGAATGCGACCAGCCTCCTGCGAATGCGTAGGGTTATGGGGCATGTGAAAGGAGCTTGGTTGTTACTCTTCGTGAACCATCATTGGACCGAAAACACGAAGGTAGGTGGGAGTAAGACTTTGCGAACATGAAGAGTGGCTTGTGAATGCGAAGGCCTTTGGCCGCTCCTACTTCACAATCGCATCCGATCCTTCACGAACGTGAAGAAGACCTGGCATTAGTGATTAAAACAGACCAAAAAGTCAGGATTTATCCCATTTCTCGCTATTTTCACGTTTGAGCTTGGCGTAGAGGAGATCTTGAAGAGGTTTTTCATCCCAACTTCACAGGTTATTATATTTTAACTTGTTTCCTTACATTTTCATAAACACCTGTTGATTTTAACCTTTAATATATGTTTTTCAAGGTAGAAATTAGTGATTTAGGTAGAAATTGGGGATTTTGAGAAATTGAGATTTAACATCAAATTGAGGTCGGATTTCGAAGCTAATCACATAAACGGGCTTGGGCCTGAATGGGTAATTGGTTTTTGGTCCGAAGCTCGGGTTTCGACCAAGCAGGCTCAGGGTTGCCATTTGTTGAGTTTTTCTAAAAACAATAAAGGATGAATCTTTTTTCACTCGTGGTAGTTTATAAAGATTAATTTGAATTATTTGAACTATATTTGATTATATTTGATTGGTTTGGAGGCTAATTCTATAGGAAAAGTTGCGGTTGAGCATTGATTTGGTTGCAGAGTGAGGCAAATGTCGTGGTTAACCTTGACATGAGGGATTATAAGTTTTTGGTCTATTTGCTACGTATTTTTGTGGGGACAATGTATATGTGAGGTGGCGAGTACATCATGTGCATTGTCATTGGGTTAAAGAATACAGGTGGAACTTGTTTCTTTGTATTTTATTGTTTTGTTAATTACGATATCCATGCTTAGGTAAGATTATTACTCCTTGATTATTCGTTACATCATTATTGCTTATTTCAAATTTGTTGAATATTTTTGGGTATTGATGTTTGATATCATGGAACCAATTTGAAGTTAAATTTTTTCTCCATATTGTTTATTATTCGAATTGATATTATCATTATTACATGGCGAGGAAGATAGTAAAATCACGAAGGGTGATGTCGTGCCATTTCATTTACATTATCATTATCACATAGAAATATGGCGAGGACGAGATTAAAAGAACGAAGGGTGATTTCGTGCCACTTCATTCATATTATTATTACATGGTGTGGATGAGAGTAAAAGCACGAAGGGTGATGTTGTGCCATTATATTCATATTATTGCATGGTGAAGACGAGTGTAAAAGCGTGAAGGGTGATGACGTGCAATTTTTATATCATTGACTTGACTGGTTTCCCGATTTTGGTGATTTACTTGGTTATTTGATTTCATACTTTTCATATTTGTTACATGTTCCCCTTTTCACATGTCCCCTCCTAGTTAGTGCGTTATTATTCTCTATTATTATTGCTACTTTATATATGCTTGTATAGATTTATTTACGTATGTATTTTGTCATAGCCTCATCACTACCTCGTCGGGGTTAGGCTCGACACTTATGGAGTATATTGGGTCGGTTGTACTCGAACTGCAATTCTGCACTTCTTGTGTTGTTACTAGCAGTGCTCAGTAGCTTTCTTCGGATTAATATAAGTTTAATTGTTAATAGCAGCGTTGTCATTGTTAAAATCTGGCTTTCAAATGTTAAAATCGGTTAATTATCTGTTTCAGGTCGGCTTGCCTAGCAAGTGGATGTTTGGCGCCGTCATGAACCCGAGGTTGGGATTCTGGGTCGTGACAAATTGGTATCAGAGCACTAGGTTGCTTAGGTCTCATGAATCATGAGCAAGCTTAGTAGAGTCTAGAGGATCAGTACATAGATGTCTGTACTTATCTTCTAGAGGCTAGGAGTTTTAGGAAGAATTTCACTTCGTTATTTCCCTATCGTGCAATGTTATTCTATTATTGATGTTTGAATCATTCCATTCCTGTTCTCTCGCAGATGGTGAGAACACGTACAACATCTACATCCAGACAAGAGCCAGAACCCCTTATTACAGCTACTACCAGGGGTAGAGGCCGAGGCCAAGGTTGAGCAAGAGTTGGATGCCGAGGCAGGGCTCAGCCTAGAGATCGAGCAGCATCACCCATAGTTTAGCCTCAAATTTATCATGAGGAGGAGACCCCAGCTCAGACCGTACCAGTTGGACCAAAGGAGGTCCCGGAGGGATTTATAGCCACTCCAATGCTTCAGGATGTTCTAGTCCGCTTGATGGGCCTTATGGAGAGTATGTCTCATACCGGTGATTTTTTGGTGGCACCAGCCATCTCTCAGGCTGGGGAGGAGCACAGACTCTCGCTGCTCACACTTTGGTGCAAATGGCTCCCTTATGTTAGAATCAAGCAGTCCAGCTGGTTAGGGTAGTTCAGCCGGTTGTTGCGGCACAAACTAGGGAGAGGCATGCAATGTCTACTGAGGTATTGATGAGATTGGACAAGTTCATAAAGCTTTTCCCAATGCACTTTGGTGGTGTACCTTATGAGTAACCACATGATAACTCGGATCTCTTCCACAAGGTGTTCCGCAACATGGATATTGTTGAGACTAATGGGGTCGAGTTTGCAGTATTCCAGATAATCGATTCTTCTAATAGATAGTGGAGAGAGTATGTGTTAACCAGACCAACTGGTTCACCTTCACTTAATTGGGATTAGTTTTCACATCTATTCTTAGAGAATTTCATTCCTTTCACTTTGGGAGAGGATTATCGCTGGCAGCTTGAGCGCCTTCAGTAAGGTAGCATGACCGTCACCCAGTATTAGACTTGATTTGTGGACCTGGCTCGCCATGTAGTTATTTTACTCCCTACTGAGAGAGAGAGAGAGAGAGAGAGAGAGAGAGAGAGAGAGAGAGAGAGAGAGAGGATATTCATTTATGGACTCACTTTTGGCATCAACCTTTAGATGGCCAAGTAGATCAGAGATGATATTTCCTTCTAGAGGGTCATAGAGATTTCTAAGAGGATCGAGATGGTTCATGGTCAAGAGAGGGGGCTGGTGTCTGATATGAGCCATCGCCATTTCGGTTGTTTTAGTGGTGCCTCATCTTGAGGAAAGGGTACTTTTGGCAGAGGCCATACTCCTAGTCTATTTCTGTCAGAACTTTAGGCATCCCACGGTGCTTCGGGTAGTCATGGTCCTTATGTATCTCATCCTGAGTAACTAGCATACGGTGCACCATCATCATTGGTTTTTTCACCTCTTGCTCAGCCAGCTAAAGGTAGGGATCAGGTTTCCAGAAGTGGAGGTCAGGCCATTAGAGGTGGAGGTCAGCCAGCTAGACATCGTCCGAGAGGAAGAGGTCAGAGTGGTGGTGCCCAACCCTATTTTTATGCATTCCTAGCTATACTTGAGGTCGAGTATTCTGACACCATTATCAAAAGTATTGTTCCAGTTTTCCATAGAGATATTTCAGTTCTGTTTGATTTGGGCTCTACGTATCATCCTATTTTGCTTCATGTCTGGTTGTGCCTCGTGATTGTTTCAGTGCTCCTGTATATGTGTCCATACTTGTGAGAGATTCTATTGTTGCAGATTGATTTTCACACTCGTGTGTGATAACTATTGGGAGTCTTTCTAGTGTAGACCTCATTCTTCTTGATATGGTAGACTTTGATGTTATTTTGGGCATGGATTGGTTGGAACATTATCATGCTATACTGGACTTCCACGCCAAGACGATGACATTATCCATGCCAGGGTTGCCTCGATTATAGTGGAGAGGGACTCCTGGCCATTCTACCAGCAAAGTTATTTCTCATATGAAGTCTCTATGTATGGTCGATAAGGGATGTCTAGCTTATTTGGCTTATATTCGCGATTCTAGTGGCGGAGGTTCCTTCCATGGATTCAGTACTAGTTGTGCGGGAGAGTCTAGAGGTATTTCCTGCAGATCTGTCGGGGATGTCGTGCGACAGAGATATTGACTTATGTATTGACTTGGTTTAGGAGGCTCAGCCTATTTCTATTACACCATATCGTATGGCCCTGCCTGAGTTGAAGGAACTGAAGGAGCAGATGCATGATTTTCTTGATAAGGGATTCACTAGACCTAGTGTGTCACCTTGGGGTGCACTCATGTTGTTCGTGAAGAAGGAGAATGGTTAGATGAGGATGTGTGTAGACTATCGGCAGTTGAACTAAGTCAGAATCAAGAACAAGTATCTGTTGCCAAGGATTGATGAATTATTTGATAACCTTCAAGGTGCCTAAGTATTTCGAAGATTGATTTAAGATCTGGCTACCATCAGTTGAAGTTTAGGGAATCAGATGTCCTTATGACAGCTTTTTGGACTCGGTATGGACATTATGAGTTCCTAGTGATGTAATTTGGGTTGACAAATGCCCCAACATCATTTATGGATCTGATGAACCAGGTATTTAAGCCCTATTTGGATTCTTTTGTGATCATATTCATTTATGATATCTTTATCTACTCCCACAGTCGAGAGGAGCATGGACAAAATCTTCGAGTTGTACTTCAAACTATGGTAGATAGTCAGTTGTATGACAAGTTTTCAAAGTATGAGTTTTGGTTGGATTGAGTTGTTTTTTTGGGGTATGTTGTATCAGTCGAGGGTATGAAAGTGGATCCTAATAAGATTGAGGCAGTTTAGACCTGGCCTAGATCTATTTAGCTATAGAGATTTGATGTTTCCTAGGTTTGGCGAGTTATTATCGAGGGGTTTCCGTGGGGTTTTTCGAGGGGTTTTCATCCATAGTGTTTACCCTAAAATTGGATAACAATTAAATTTATATGTGGTTTTAAGGATATGTTATTTGACTTGGCACAAATTGAGAAATATGGGAATATTAATGTTAGAAATTGATTGTACAATAAAGCAAACCAATATGAAGTGCAATGTGGCCCTCACGCTGGATTACCCTCGAACCGAACAAATGTATAATTGAAACGAATGAATTGAACAGCAGAATAAGAGAGCATTAAGAGAAAATGTATTGTATTTCTTTGGAATGCGTGAATGTTATTTCCTACAAAATTATTAGAACCCCCTTTATATAGTAGGAGAATTCTACTTATGGTACAATCTTAAATATAGAAGGAAACCCCGTGATTGGCTCAATAAACGGTCTTGATTTGATACGTGCTGATATTTCTACCATGATCCTTGCCCAATCACGGATATCTCGGCTTTCCCTTATTCAACTCAACAGGCTTTCTTCGGTCTTGATCGATGCCTATCCCATTCGGTCTCGTCCTCGGTATGTGTTGGTTTCAACTAGTCCTCGAATCACGACCTCGATAATATATCTTCATGTCACGATCTAACGTAACACAAAACCGATCCTCGACCTACCATCTTGGTCTCGATTAATCGTACCAAATCGGATGAGCTTGGTTTTGACCGTATACAGATAGTGTCCTTGTTTCATAGAAAAAAGATGATGAGAAACAACATGAATTTTCGAGCTTTATTTTTTTGATCGATGATATCACCAGCTGAATCGATCATGGGGTAAGCGATGAAAAATCTCGCCGGTTTAGTAACCAAGGCATTAAATGTCTATCAGGCATTGGTTGGCCACTAGGCGATTCTGAACCATTGCTTTCAACCTATAAAACATCGATTCTTTCTTTATTCAAACCTTTACAACCATTACCTTCTCTATTTTTCTCTCAAAGAAGTCTTGCTTCTCACTTCTCATACCCAATTTTTCTGAATTTTAATCCACTTATTCACTATCTACCTTTTACAAATGGCAAAGATATCCAAAGTTGTGCCCCAAAAAGAGGCTCTGCCTTTATCGTGCTCCGCCGATGACGTAGCTGCGGCGGAGCCCCCCCTCGAGGAATATGTTCTGACGGGGTGCCCGATGGTTGCCAACTTCAAAATAGAGAAAAATCCTTCGGTACAAGACCAATGTGAACCGATGTCAAGGTACATCTTCACTATCACCGAGGTCTCCTTGATAAGGTTAAAAGAGAAGAGCAACTGGGTAAAAAGGGACTTGGTCATTCCCTCCCTTGAGGAATCGATCACCACATATGTAGAGGGGTACATAAGTGTTTACACTTATCCTTTTGGATTAAGTCCCCTAGACCCCATAATAGTGGCCTTCTGCAAAAGGTACGATGTTACCTTAGGCCAGATTCACGCATCGTTCTGGAGGACCGTCGTCCTCCTCCGCTTCTTCTCCATCAAAATCAAGGGTTTCTCTTTTACCCTCACTCTTCTAATGCGTCTATACAGTACCAAAACTATCGAGGGTTAATCCAGATCTCGCATCGGGATAGTAAAGCCCTATTCTCCAGCATTGACGAGACCCACGACCGAGGTTGGATGGGCAGGTTTGTCCAAATAAGGACATCAGACTTGATTTTTGCCGAATATATGCCATTCCCGGACAAGTGGAATTCTAATCATAAGTATATTTTCATTGAGTGTTCATTTTTCCATTCCCATTTTCTTCTATCACTGCTTATTTTTACTTTTTTATTGCAGATGTGGCCTAGATGTTCGACCTAGTTCCGGAGTTAAAAAGATGTGCTGAGAATCTAATATCTCAGAGGCCCTACTCCGATCGGGCTTGGATTGTTTTTTCAAGGGTTGATTGGAGGCTTGAAACCATGGTAAGCTTCCGCTTTCTATTTGGTCTTCATTTAAAATATTTTCCTTCCTTAGCTAACTTACTTCCCTTCCTTTGCAGGTTTCAGAAAAGATGTCTTGATGAGACCTCCTACCAGCGATGAAGAAATCCTCCCTCAACCATCAGCTCCGAAGCCGGTTAAGGATTTAACAAGAAAAAGGGCCCCGAGTCCATTGGGCTCGAAAAAGAAGAGGCCGGCAAGTAAGCCGCACAAGCCTAAGGGAAATTTTATTTACCTATCTATGGAGTCAGTCCACGGACTAATGGATGAGTCAGAAGAGGAAGAACAACAAGAAGTAGAAGGGACCGGGCTGGTGATTCGCCCGAGGATTGCCGTTTCGGCACGAAAATGAGCTTCTGCCGAGGTTCCTGACCCCGAAGCCATCCATTCCCCATCGAAGCTAGGAGAAGTAGAGCTTTAAAGAAAACATCCCCAATCATCGGAAGATGTTCCTGGGGTCGAACCTAGTGCTTTCAATATCTCGGACTCGCCCCAGATTTCAGATGCCATGATTCATGAAGCAAGCATGTTGGATGGGGGCAGAGGGTGGATCTCCATGGCTTTTTTGATGGGATCGAGGCGACTACTTCTGAGGAAATCTCGAGTTCCGGCTCCGAGTGTCGATCCAAGCCACAAACAGCATTTGGAGCTGACCGTCCTAAAGGACGCTCGAGTTTTCTCCTCCTCGGTCAGGGTTGCCAGTTATTTGAGGGGATATGTGACAGAAGAAGACCAGGCGGTAATGAATGCTGCGGGGGATTCTTGTTTGTTCAATTAGGCCCAACACGAACTAAACCGGGTAACCTTCGAACTTTATTTCATACTACCATCTTGCTGGTGAATTTTTCTAACACTTTTCTCTCTTTCTTATGTAGGCTTCGGTATTACACCTGAAGCCTCTATCAGGATCTGTGAGGAGCACAAGACTGAAGTACGGAGCCTTGCTAAGAAGAATAATACCTACCGGCTACTCAGCGAAAGATTCCAGGTCGATCTGGTCACAACTCAAGAAGAGCATACCGACATGGACGAACAGGTATTCTCAATGCTCCATGATAGAGATGTTGAATTAGATATAAAAAATAAGGATCCAATTCTGCAGAACTAACAAAGGCTCGAGCAAAGTGACCAGCTCAGCAAGCAAGTGGATAACGTTCGGGCTAAGGCCGATGTCTTTAAAGGGAGTATAGGTGTCTTGGCTTCGATAAAAGATGTCATTCAGTCTTAGTTGGAGTCAGCTGAGAATGAGCTTGGAGCTGAAAAAGAGAAGAACTCGGTGCAAACCGAGAAGATAAGGGAGCTCCCGACTTAGCTGGATTCGACCAGCAGCAAACTCGAGGAGGCTAAATCTTAGGTGGTCAAGGGTGGCATCAAGGCTGATGAAAAGGTGTCCCAGTTCAAAGACGGCATCGAGGCCATCCAGACCAAAGCCAGGAACATGATCGACCATGCGAAGTGGAAATATCGGAGGAAGGCCCTAGAAGATGCTCAAGCCCAAGATTTCAATATCGCGGCCAAGGTTAATAACGCCCGAGCAGAAGAGCACCAGGCTCGGAGATTGGACTTCCCAAAGGATGACTCCGATGAGCAAGAAGAAGAAGATCTCGAGCGTGAGGATGTTATTTTCGTCAAAGACCAAGCTCCATAGGCCTTAGTATTTTTTGATGTTTTCTTCTGTATTTACCTTTTCTTTGGGGACACTTTTGGGCCGTTTGTAAAGGATATTGATCGAGCTATGCTTCCCTTGTAAATGATTTTGACATATATATGAGCTTTTTCCCCTTCCGTATTATAGAATTATGAAGTTGTATTCTAGGATTCGGGGTTTAAACAAATTAATTTAAATCGAACCATTATATACCTTAGGCTTGATGATCGAGCGAGTGATTTCTCAAACTCGAAGTAAGGAAAACCTTAGGAGTTTGAGCGAGGATGGTCTCTAGAAATCAAAGTAATAACAGCCCTTGGGCTTTGTATTTTTTGCTTTAGGCCGATCTAGACTTAGTAACAATACTGTTTTATGGCTTTCTCCCCTTCTCGGCTTGAGAAAGTTTTTTATCATTTGTATTTAAAAAATTATAAATTAGCATGACCAATGGTTGACTCATTATAAACCTCGCTGGAAAACCCATTTGGGACAAAACGGGTCTAAGGAAAAAAGAGTGCAATGAGTTCTTTCAGAGCTAAAGACTTTGTGTCGAACAACCCCTCGCCATTTCTAGTCAAACACCTGCAAGAGTTAGTTAAAAATATAAATGAAAATGGAAGGAGTCGTACCTCAGCAGTAGTATCGTTTAAGGAGTGACACGTTCCAATTGCTTGATAGTTGTTCATTGTTCATCGTGCCGATCTTTTAGGATCCCTTTCCAGTGATTTCGAGAACCATGTACGATCCTTACCAGTTCGGACCCAGTTTTCCTTCATTCGAATTCGGGTGTTGAGGGTGACCTTACTTAGAACCAAGTCCACGATGTTAAAATGTCGAAGATTGGCTCTTCGATTATTGTACCTTTCGATCCGCTGTTTTGTGCGGCTAAACGGACGAGAGCGGCTTCGCATCTTTCATCCAATAATTCTAGGCTCGTATTCATAGCCTTGTTATTTGACTCTTCTGTTGCATATCGGAACCTGATCCTAGGTTCTCCGACCTCGACCGGGATAATAGCTTCGGCTCCATAGACTACTGAGAATGATGTTTCTCCTGTACTGGACTTCGACATTATGTGTTATGCCCAAAGAACCTCGGGCAGTATCTCTCTCCACTTTCCACTAGCGTCGGTCAATCTCTTCTTAAGATTCTAAATAATGGTTTTTTTGTTGATTCGGCTTGTACGTTCCCGCTGGGATGATAAGGTGTCGATAAAATCCTTTTGGTCTTGTGATCCTCGAGAAATTTAGTCACTTTGCTGCCGATGAATTGCTTTTCATTATCACATACAATCTCGTCAGGCATCCCGAATCGGCATATAATGTGGTCCGAAATGAAGTTTATGACTTCCTTTTCTCTGACTTTCTCGAAAGCCTATACTTCAACCCATTTAGAAAAATAATCAGTCATAAATAAAATAAACTGGGCTTTACATGGGGCCAATATGAGAGGGTCGACGATGTTCATTCCCCATTTCATGAACGACCATGGGTTTAAGACCGAATGGAGCTGCTCGTCAGGCTGATGAATCATTAGTGCATACTTTGGCATTTGTCGCATTTTTAAATGGATTCCTTTGAATCTTTCTCCATGTCGATCCAATAATATTCTACTCTGATTACTTTGTGGACCAACGACTCGACGCTAGAATGATTTTCACAAGTGCCCTCATGAATTTTTGTAGGACGTATTCAGTGTCTATCGAACATCATTCTAAACAGTGTTCCTTCTTCAGACAAAGTGAACCATGATGCCTTTGTACTTAGAGCTCTCGACTCCTTTGGATCTGATGGAAGTTTCATGTTCTTTAAGTACCCTATGTATTTGTTTCTCCAATCCCAGGTCAAACCTATGGAGTTAATCTCGGCGTGACCTTCTTCGATCACCAATCTCATGAGTTGTACGACAGTCCTCGAGTTGAGCTCATCATCTTTGATCGATGAACCTAAGTTTGTATGAGTGTCAGTCTCTCTATTCTATTCTCGAGGTACATGTTGTAAGGTCCATTCCTTGAATTGATGTAGAGGCACATGTAATTTATCTAAGTACCTCTGCATTCGATCTTCTCGATCATCGAATGTCCTGTTGACTTGGTTTACCACGAGGAGGGAATCACACTTGGCCTCGATGACCTCTTCTCCAAAACTTTTAGCTAATTCGAGACCTGTAATCATGGCCTCATACTCGACCTCATTGTTAGTCAATTTCAAAGTCTTGATAGATTGTATAAGTACATTGCATGTGGTTGGTATTAGTATGATACCCAGCCTGGACCCCTTCGCGTTCAAAGCACTGTCCATAAAGATGATCGAGACTCCCGAGGATGTACCTGATTTTATTAACATTTCCCTTTCAACCTCGGGTACGAGGGCCGGTGTGAAGTCGGCTTCAAAGTCTGCCGAGATCTGAGACTTGATGGCGGTTCGGGGTCGATATTCGATATCCTACCCACTAATTTCTATGTCCCGTTTGGCCAACCGACCCAAAAGCTCGGGTTTGTGCAACATATTTCGTAGTATATAAGTTGTTACAACACATATTGGATGACACTGAAAATATGGCTTTAATTTCCTAGAGGCGCTTATTAAAGCAAGCGCTAATTTTTCCAAGTGTGGACATCTGGTTTCAGCCTCACCTAAGGTTCGACTAACATAATATATAAGGAATTGCGTACCTTGTTCTTCTCAGACTAGGATTCCACTTAGTGCTATTTTCGAAATTGCCAAGTACAAGCAAAGTTTCTCATCTGCTTTCGAGGTGTGAAATAGTGGCGGGCTTGATAAATATCGCTTTAGTTCCTCCAAGGCCTGTTGCAATTTTTGAGTCCATGCAAAGCTACTCTTCTTCTTAAGCGGCAAGAAGAATCGGTGACTCCAATTTGAGGGCCTTGAAATGAATCGTCCTACGGTGGCTATCTGCCATGTTAGCGTTTGCACGACCTTTACATTATCTACGATCATGACATCCTCGATAATTTTAATTTAATCGGGGTGATCTTGATTCCCTGATTAGATACCATGAAGCCAATAAACATGCTTGAGCCGACCCCGAACGCACACTTTTTTTGGGTTGAGCTTCATATTGTACTTCCTAGTATATCAAAAGTTTCCATCAAGTGTTTTAAATGGTCCTCTACTCGCAGGGACTTAACTAACACGTCATCAATATAAATTACCATTAGATTTCCTATTTGTTCTTTGAATATTTGATTTACTAGGCGTTGATAAGTTGCACCAGCATTTTTTAGTCCGAACGACATTACATTACAACAGTAGGTGCCATATCTAGTGATAAACGAGGTCTTTTCCTGATCCTCAATGTTTATCTGTTTTTGGTTGTACCTGGAGTAGGCATCGAGAAAACTGATAATCTCGTGGCTGACCGTGGCATCGATCATACGATTGATATTAGGCAAAGGAAAGGAATACTTAGGGCATGCCTTGTTTAGGTCTTTTAATCTACACACATTCTAAGTTTATTTCCCTTCTTAGGGACTACTACTACGTTTACTAACCATTCGGGATATTTTATTTCCCGAATGGACCCTATTTTGAGAATTTTGGTTACCTCGTCCTTGATGAATGCATACTTAACTCAGACAGGAGCCTTCTTTTTTGCTTTACTGGACGGACCTTCAGGTCCAGGCTTAATCGATGGGAAGTGATTACCGGTGGGATCCCTGACATATTGAGATTGGACCAAGCAAAGCAATCCATGTTATCTAAAAGGAATTGAATAAGTTTTTTCCTGAGCTCGGAAGTTAACCCCGTGCCCAGGTATACCTTTCGTTCGGGAAGGTCTCGATCAGTATGACTTGATCCAGCTCTTCGACCGTCGATTTTGTGGCATTGGAATCGTCGGGATTATGAACGGCTAAGGGATCCAATAGTCATCGTCCTCATCCGCATGCTGCTTTTCCGATTGGGTCGAGGCTGGTGTCTATGGCTGCTACGGCCTCCTCTTTTCCCTTTCAATCCGATCCTTTTGGTGATGAGAGTGTCGATACCGGTATCACTTCGTCGACTGCAAACATCTCCTTGGGGAAGGTTTCTCCCCGTACACCATTTTGACTCCCTCCGGTGTCAGGAACTTAAGAGTTTGGTGAAGGGTCGAGGGTACTACCCTCATGTTATGGATCCAAGGCCTTCTGAGCAAGGTGTTGTACCTCATGTCGCCCTCGATCACATGGAATTTTGTTTCTTGGATGGTACCGGCCACATTCACTAGTAAAGTAATTTCCCCTTTTGTGGTTTTGCTCTCTATGTTGAAGCCGTTATGAACTCGAGCTGCGGGCACAATTTTATCCTGCATGCCAAGATGTTCTACGACCCATGATCGAATGATATTTGCCGAGCTACCTAGATCAATCAAAACACGTTTAACTTGAATTTTATTCATAAGAATAGATATTACCAAGTCGTCGTTGTGAGGTTGATAGATCCCCTATGCATCCTTGTCACTGAAAGACAAGGTCCCTGATGCATCGACGTTGAAGTTGTACTCGGATAGTCGAGTCACTTTTTGGGGTTCGACGTTCCTGTCGAAACCACTTTTACTCATGAGCCCTCGAGAGCTCTATCCTCGATCATTTCTTCAATCACTTCGAACGGGATTGCGTCCAGGACCATTATTTCTCCGATCTCCACCATATGGTTGATATCGATCTCTATTTCGACCGTGGTTCTCGGTTGATATCCCTTTGAATTCTGCCAACGTGCCTGTTTGGATAAATGAATCTGGAAGGAGCCCCCAATTGATCATCCTCGAACCTGATTTTTGACTGGTACTGATTGTGCATATCGGCCCAGGTTACAGCTGGATATTCGATACAATTATACTTTAACTGTTGTGAGGCCACCGACTTTCGTATGCTAGCCCTTGAGAAAAATCTTGAACGGCCCAATCATCTGCGACTGAGGGTAGGTCCATACGTTCTATTTGGATCCGAGATACGAACTCTCTAAGAATCTCGTTGTCTTTCTGCTTCACTTTGAAGAGGTCTGACTTCCTAGTCTCGACATTTATAGCTCATGCGTGTGCTTTGACGAAGGAATTTGCGAGCATGGCAAAGGGATAAATGGAGTTGGGCGGAAAATTATGGTATCATATCATTGCCTCCTTCAATAAATCTTCTCCGAAGTTCTTGAGCAGAACGAACTCAATCTCATCGTCCTCTAAATTTTTACCCTTTATTGCGCATGTGTAAGAAGTTACATGATTATTGGGGTCGGTAGTCCCATTATACTTGGGGATTTCTGGCATGCATAATTTCTTTGGGATGTGCTTCGTGAGTTTATTCTTGAGGAGGTCCGCAGTTCGCGGTATTCCATTCATCCGGGTGCCTCCAAGATGTATGAGGATTTGAGGCAGCATTATTGGTGGAGAAGTATGAAGAAAGATATAGTTGCATATGTGGCTAGGAGTTTGAATTGCAAACATGTAAACTATGAGCATCAAAGGCTTGGTAGTATATTTCAGAGACTTGAGATTACCGAGTGGAAGTGGGAGTTGTATTACTATTGATTACATTGTTGTGCTCCCACAAACTTCGAGGAAATTTGACGCACTATAGATCATTGTGTATATCTGAGTTATTGTTCGTTGGTGCACGAATTACATGGTATGCTGCTCTAAGTAGGATTTGTGTGACAGGTCGGTCGAGTAGCTTGTACTGGATGAGGTGAGGTTATTGGGCTTGAGATGAGTTCCATCAGATTTGATTAAGGTATGTTTGGAAGAATGGTGTCACTAGTCTGCTTAGATTTTGGCTATAGTTTTTATCGGGCAAGACAGCTCCTTGACTTGTTGATCTGATGGGTGTTATGTGTTTCTGTATGTTTCTTTCAGCATTGGCTGTGTAGGAATGTTCAGAACAAGGTTTCAGTTGAAATGAGGTTTGTTACTGGTATCGGGTTGGTTATCGAGAAATTCTTGTGGTCGGAAGTTATTGCTACGAGTATTTGTTTTATGTGGTATATCATGTGATTCAGTATTTATATATCATTATTGATTGATACAAATTGTTCATATTTATACGGTGCATAGATGCAAGAATCGGGTCATGTAATGAGTTCTGGATGTTGGGGATTTGGGTTTTAAGGTTTATGGACTAAGGTTGAAGTTAGGATCCTCTGTTAGGTGTTATTGTCGGGCTTATATGGATTGGGTGATGTGGGATCACCCATGGTTATGTGTATGGTGATGTTATATGGAGATTTGATGGCTTTGGAACAACCCTTGGCACGTTCGAAGAGGAACGTATGTTTAACTGAGGGAGAATGTAACGACCACACCGATCGTTTTGAGCTTTAACATTCCAATTTGGGGTTTGAGATTTTGAATAGCTTCAATTTATGTATTATGACTTGCGTGTATGGTTGGTTTTAGTTTTCTAGCAGTTCAGTATTGATTTGGAAGAATGATTCTCGTTCTAGAAGCTTTAAGTTGGAAGAGTTGACCAATATTTTACTTTAAGATAAACAGACTCGGAATCGGGTTTTAATTATTTCAATAAATTTTTGTGATGATTTTGTACATCTCCACAAAGTTTGGTTAAATTTCGATGAGTTTTGGATAAGTTTAAGTTGTATGGTGATTGTTTTCAGTTTTCGACGTTGATTTGACCATAAAGGTTACCATATTGAGTAAACGGCCATTGATTCGTGTTTCGACTAAGCCATTATATTTGTACTGTAATTTTAGATCCATAGCAACTGAAATCGTCAAGTTTCGACATCGTATGAGGAATTTATGATCATTTTACTAAGAATTGGGTTGACAGATTTTTCAGATTAATTATCAAATTGCCACTGAATTCGTATTCAAAAATTTGCACCATTTCTAAATATTGAAACCAACATATCTCTTTCATTATAAGGTCAAATGGAGTGATTCAAAAGTCTAACTTGACTAGAATTGCATGAGGTGTAACACCTCGTAAATTCGGCTTAGGTATGGATGTGTTAAATGAGTAGTAAGGTTATATTTTGGGTGTGTGAAGTTCTATTGGTATGAATATGGGTGGAAATAGTTATTTTAGAATCAATACGAAGAGTGAGGTATACAAGATTTGATAAAATCTACGAAGTTTACAAAAGGTCAGTCTTACAAAAAGTTTAGTGGAAAACGTGTAAGGTACATGGGAAAACTCAAAACCTGAAAGTTCTAGGCCTTTGAAATATATTTCCAATGATATATTGTGGAGCCCAAATGGATCTCTGTGCAAAAGTTTATATGCTAAGGTCCCTCCACCACCCAAGGTAAGTTCTAATGGTGATTCTAAGTTAATTTTAATTTCCCAACATCTTATTAATATGGATAAACCCTCCATATCACTAAATATTCGATTGGGACATCATTGTTGAGAGAAGGAACCCTAGAACTCGAATTCAAGGGGATTGAACTTCAAATTTGTAATGTCTTCACCCTCTAATTGATTCTAGCATTGGATTAATGATTATAGACTCTAGTTCATGAGATATGAGTTGATGGGTTTGATAGAAAATCATGAACGGTTATAGGTTTGGGTTGTTGATTATTGATTATTGATTATTGATTAAGGTTGTTGTTTACCTTATGGGTGATAAGGAATGGTATTGATTATAACAATTTGAGGTTTTAGAATTTATCTAGGAGCATGAGAATTGGTTTTTGGGTGAAGAAACACCATTAATAAGGACTGTGAAGCTTTATACTCACCAAGTGTTTGATAAAATGCCTAAGTGACCAAACCATGAGTAGCATAGCTCATATGGAATCCCTTTGACTTGTATTGCTATAGATTAAAGTTGAAAGGGGTTGAAAAAAGTTGTATTACGCTCAAGAGCAGGAAGTTAAGTTATGTGAGGCCAACTCTCTTCACGTTTGGGAATATCTATGATTCTCCCTACGTCCCATTCCTAATGACTATTACTAGTTTCCTCAGAAAGTAATTATGCCTTAGTTCCATAAATAGTCGTAGAACTTCTATTCTCTAGCTTCGTAACTCATTCATGACTTTCATTCTAAACGTTGTAAAATCAGTGGATAATCAATATAGACTTGGGTTTGATGCCCATGGGTCTCAGTCTAGATTATCAGCATGTCATAAACAGTTTCAGTTTCAGTTTTTATAATTAGTTCATGAATATATGCCTCAGTTTAGTTCTATTCAGCATTCAATTATCATGTAAATCAGTATGGTTCAGTATTTCAGTATGATTATCAGTTCCTGAATGTTGAACCCTTGTATTTAGGTTTGAGGCCACAGTTAATGCTTTAAGCATCTTTGGGCCTGAGGCCGCAGTTTATGCTTTATGCATCTTTGGGTCTGAGGCCGCAGTTATGTATAAGATACTTGGGCTCGACGCCACAGTTTGTGCACATATATATATATATTGGGCCTGAGGCCCGCAGTTTATTTATTCTAATAAACAGGTGGTTCATCATTCAGAAAAGGGAGTATTCATAACTTTACTTCCTTTGTTCTATTCAGTTATTAGTTATTAGTTATCAGTTATCAGTTATCAGTTATCAGCTATCAGTTATCGTTTTAGTTTTAGTTTGAATAGTTATCACCTTAGTTATCAATTATCAATTCTCAGTCATCAGCTTGTTTCAGTTTCAGTATTTATAATTCTTTCTTTCAGTTGCTTTACATACTAGTGCAATTCAAATGTACTGATGTCCCTTTTTGCCCGGGGCCTGCATCTCACGATGCAGGTAATGATTTATAGGTTGACAATTCAGAGCGCTAGGATTCTCGTACTAGATATTTGGTGTTTCCTAGTTCATTCGGGGCATTAACATTACCTTAAAGTCTTCAGTATTTTCAGAAAGTCAGTATTTTCAGTTCTTCATTAGGGGCTTCATAGACTAGGTAACAGTTAGATAGAGTCACACGCATTTAAGGTTTAGCAATGTTGCCACATATATGTTTAAGACTTATATTAGTGTTTCCGCATTTGATTTATATCATTTAGACTTTTAGTATATCAACATGTGTTAGTTTATCTTCCGCATTCAGTATGTTATGATACCACATGTTGATTGAGCCAGCCAGTTGGTTCGCTCGGTCACATGTAGTCAGGCACCGAGTGTCCTATTACATCGAGGCCCAGGTCCGGGGAGTGAAAAAGCTTGGTATCAGAGCACTCTATTGAAGAGTCCTAGGGAGTCTATGAAATCGTGTACAATGGAGTTTCCTTTATATGTGTGTGTCGGTCGCTCATATAAATGGTTAACTACCAAGACATCCAGGATTGTCTCTTTTCTTTCTACTCTAGATCTTGCCATGAAACTTAGAGCAATAGGTAATCTTCTCTTTCTATCGAATTCCATGCGTATCGAATGCTTAAGTGACAGGCCAAGAAAAGTCAAAGGTTCTAGAAAGGATGATTTGTATATTGTGGTATTACTATGGGGTACATGTTGGTAACAAATGAGATTTGGGAGGAGGTTGAAAGTGGGATGCAATGAATAGTAGTACAGATTAGAGCATAACCTTATCACAAAGTACAAAATCAGTCATTATGTTTTATGGTTATCAGCTTATCTCAGTTACCAGTTATACTGTCTTTCAGCTAGCAGGTTTATGGTTATTCAGTGTGCCAATTATTTGTTATTCAATTACTAGATCTCCAATTTTTAGTGTATCCAAATTTCGCTTACTTGGAATATACGGTGATGCCTACAGGCGCTAAAATAAAATATAATAACAGTGAATATAGCGAAATTGTCACATGTTTAGGTCTGAATTAAGATCAAGACTCGCTGGATTGTGTCGGAAATGAGTTATAAGATGATGGTATCTCTGAAGGACATGTTTTTGTATGGTAGTGTATCCACATGAGTTTACCTCACAGAACAATTTCATTTTTAATTCTTAGCAATTGAGCCACAAGTTGGATGATGATAATTTAGATGTCAGACCTTACAATGTAGCAGGTTAAGAATTTGACCGCAAATGGCCTAGAATTGGTCATTATAGTTTTTGACAAAAGAAATGGGGGATGGGGGGGGAGACTAAGGAAAAAAATCCTAACAGTCAGAAATGTCTGATATTACCAAAGATGTATTTTTCGTACAACTCATGCATCTATGAAAATATGATGTATGAAATGAGAATCAACAGCAGCCGATATGGAATTTCAGGGAATGATTTTAAGTTGCTCATATTTATTCATACTAGAACTAGAACGTACCACCTTATGCTAGCATGTGCTTGGTAAAATAATAGTAAATAAGTTTTGAGTAAATACAATGAATTAGCAATTTCAGCAGATCTAGTAGAGGTAAGATTTGATTCACTTAGCCAGGTTAACTCTAGTGAGTGGATGACAGTTTGAAATATTGAACATGTGTTAGAACCCAAAGAGTTTAGGAATTCTGTGTGGAAAAAAATCAGCTAGCAGCGAGAGAGCAAGCTATAGAATAATACCTTAGGAATTATTGAAATGTGATTTCTCCAAGATTGATAGCGTGAGCAGAGTTAAATTATTAAGATTGTGTATGATAGTTGTGAATACATTAGCTTTAAATTATATGAATAATTTAGATTTTCCTAACTCAGAAGTAAGTGAAGATGAGTCGTCATTGACGTAGAGTGCAAAGAATTGCAGAAAATAAGGAAAGTTATTTGGATCCAAACAAAAAGAGATGGATCCGCAAGTATAAGACCTTTGGTCTAAGGGGTGATGTGAAAATTTTCAGTAAGTCCCCTTAGAGATTTGAAACCCGAATAGTTAGCATGGGATATGAAAAAGAAAACCAGTTCGGTAATGAGGAAAAAATTATATAATCACCCAAGGAATATGTCTAGCATGTGTAAGGAACACAAAGTGAGTAGAATGATGGCGTAATACATACAGAGACACTTAATGTTGGCACAATGTTTCATTTAGACACTTAAACTAGACCTCTTACCATCTGAACTCAGATCTTAGGCAACTCTCATACCAATTAAACACGTTTTTCGCAAGTGGCATATAGCGTGACTTCAAACCTATTTAGGCGCGTGAAACTTTCCAACAACTGATTTTTCCTTTCCCAAATAGACACATAACGGTAACATCCATCCACAATTATTATTTAAACCCTAATCCCCTTCCCAATTATTAGAAAACCTATTTGTTCTCTTCTCTTCTTTCTAAGATTTCTCCAGCAATTCTCAAGCAGAATTCTTATTAATTCTTTTCTTCTCTTCTCTTTTTTCTCTCGTTTATATTCTCTTGTTGGTGTCAATTAATTTATTCTCTTCTCTTCTTCTTCTCGTTTATGTTATTTACGTGTTTATTAATGTCGAACTTATTGGAATTGACGAACTCGTCAATGTCACCTTGCCCTGCCGCGCGAATGTGTAAGTATGGTGTTTCTCCAAAGATGAATACTTCTTGGACCCAATTAAACCCAGGTCGTAGGTTTTTTGCTTGCGAAATCGGAAAGGTAAATTTTTTTTCATAATGTGTAAATTCTGTTTTATGAATCATTTTATTTGATAAAAATTGATTAAAAGTGTTTTGTTATATTTGTAGAAAGAGGGTGGATGTGATTATTTTTGTTGGTATGAAGATGAGATGCCTACGCAAGCAAAGAAAATAATTTGGGGTTTATTAAAGAGAGTAAAAGCTTTTGAAGAGGAGAAAGTTCGAG
Source organism: Nicotiana paniculata (assembly GCA_005239505.1). Lineage (NCBI taxonomy): Eukaryota > Viridiplantae > Streptophyta > Magnoliopsida > Solanales > Solanaceae > Nicotiana > Nicotiana paniculata. Next base: position 24,004 of record ML346802.1, on the reverse strand, counting down.
CAAAAAGAAGACGGATCCTTTTGACGATTGTTGTTGTATTGTTGGTCGTTTTATGGAAATTGTAGGATGGATGTACTTTTAGGTATTTTTGGTTGTCTTAGGTGTTGTTGATTAATATGTAATGTTGGTGTTGTTGCTATAAACTTCTGTTGTCAAGATGATGTTGTAATATTCAGCTTTTGTTGCTATAAAATTCAGTACAGCTTAATTTTGTTACAAACTTCTGAATTTTGAAATTGCTATTGTAATATACAATTGTTGAAGTTTTAAACTGCTGTAATATACAACTTTAAGACTTCTATTGTAATATACCACTTTAAAAAACTGTATAATTAATGAACAACAAGGCTAATGAACAGACTACTTAACTGCAGCAGCATAACAAGACTGCTGAAGTTCATTACAACAGCAACATAATTAATGAACAAGACTTAATTACAAAACAGCAGTAGATTACAACAGAGTACTTAATTTCAACAACTGATTGTTAATGAACAGAATACTTAACAAAATTCAGACTGAAGTTGATGCTATATCTACTAATTATGCAGCCAAAACAAAATAGATCCTAAGATACAACTGAATACAACCACGTTCTTTCGGAAAAGAGATCCCAAAATAAGTTCCTAAGATACTACTTTTTGCTGACTTTTGACTTCATCTACTGCAATTGAGAAGTTGTGATAGCATCTTGTTCCTTCCACCTCAATCCTCTAGCTTTAAAACCAAGGTCAATTCCTGTTGGAGCTGCACTCTTATAAGATGAACCACTTGCAATAACTCGTTGGGTTGATGTTCCGGGCTGCAGTTTGCCAAATAATGAACCACAGTGAGTAAGTTATTTCTAAGTCATATTATAAATGAAATATGTATGAATATATACATTTAGTATTTGAGTTCCACTTGCAGCTGTGTAGATACCAAATCCAACATTTTTGGACCTTTTTTCTGCTCATTTTTCAGCATCTTCTTTACTTTCACCCCTTACTCTCTTTTTGCTGATAGTTGCTTTACCCTTTGGAGGAAGTTGACTACCTAATCCTCTTTTGGCTTTATAGCAGGCATGTTGGTATCTGCTGAACTTGGTGCTGGTTGGCTTGAGCTTCTAGCTTCATTAACCCTTCTAACTCTTGTTGTATCAAAACATACAGAGTTTGTAGGTTGGCTTGAGCTTCCAGCTGCATCAGGTTGTCTAGCACCTTGCGAGCTTTGGCTACCTTGCTGTGAAGGCATCCAATTTTCAGCCTACATAACATTGAGCAATAGATTACATAACATAACAGATTACTAGAACATATTACATAACAGAATCATATGAACAACAAGAAATATTTACCTTACAATATCTTTTGTTATGTCATTGTTGATGGCACTTGGAACATGTAATTTTCACTCCACAGTTGGACAACTTTCCATATTTCTTTTTTGGTTCATCTTTGCCTTTTATTCTGTTCCTCTAAGGTCTACCAGGCATCGGTTTAGGTTTTGGAGGCTCTATCTTAGGATTGTTGGTTTCAGGCCACATCTTCGTATTTGTCATATGTTGGATGAAATACTTGTATGCTTTTAAGAAGGTATCCCTCTTATACCAATGCTCCACAACATGTTCAGGTTCTTTCTCTATGTGATAGTATGCAAGAACATCATGTTGGCATGGAATACCCCTCAACTGCCAAGCCCTACAAGTGCAAACCTTATCAGTCAGATTAATTACATGCTTATGCAGTCCTTCTCCAATCTGAAATCCAACATCAGCATTCCAAAGGACAGTACATTTTCTAGCAAGCTCTTTGCTATCCTCTAACAATAGCCTTTCCATAGGTGATGTATCAGATATCCAAGTATCAGCAAATTTTAACATATCCACTTGCCTAGTCATTATTTTCCTTCTAATCTCCTCCAAAATAGTTATAATTGATTTATGCCTAGAAGCTAAAATCCATGAACTAAAGGTCTCACACATATTATTTTCAACAACATCACACTTGGAACGCACTTCAAAGTAAGCTCTAACCCATGACTTTTTTGGATAATGTAACAAATCCCTAAAAATATCCTTACCAAGTTTGTCCATTTTCTCAAGCTCCTCCTTAAAATTAACTTCATAACTAGATTTTGAGCACCTCCAAAATTGTTTTCTCCTTTCCTCTCCTTTCCATTTCTTATGCCAATTAGACCAAATATGCCTAGTACACATCCTAAATTCAGCATTGGGTGAAACTTCATTCAAAGCTGCAGCAAATCCCTAATCAAAACAGAAGAAAATTACTAAAATCTAACAGATTACTAAAACAGATAACTAAAATCTAACAGATTACTAAAAACAGCAACACCTAAAACAATAGTAGCAGATTACAAATAACAGATAACTTAACCAAAAAACATCAATAATGAAGAACTTAACCAGAAAAATAGAATAATTAAGAACTTAACCAAAAAACAGAATAATGAAGGACTTAACCAAAATAGAATAATAATTACCTTTTGCATATCTGCCATCACAGTCAATTCTTCTCCAGTTCCCAATTGCAAATCATCTTTCAAGGAGTTGATGAAAAAACTCCAACTATGTTTCGTCTCCTGGTCCATAACTGTCCATGCTATAGGAAATATTTGTTGATTTCCATTCTTGCCAACAGCAACTAGAAGCTCACCTTTACAAGCACGCTTTAAGAAACAACCATCAAAACCTATGATTCTCTTACATCCTTCTAACCAACATTTCTTCAATGCATAAAAGCACACACAAAAGTAAACAAAGTGATTTTTCCCCATCTCAGTTTCACTGTCCATCCTTACCCAACATGAACTACCAGGATTGGTCTTTTTATCATATCAGCATAATCACATAACCTTGCAAACTCCATATTCCAATAACCCATGGACTCTCTAAGAACATGCAGTTTAGCCCTATAACAACTTGTCTTGCCAACATACAATCCTAGTTTGTCCCTACACAACTCATGTATTCCCAATATGCTAATGTGGGGCTGCTTAGTTATTCCATCTTTGAATTTCTTTGCAACAAACTTTGAAGTGCACAACTTATTCTTGTTTGAAGTATCAGATTTGTGTACTGGGTAGTAGTTCTTTACTTTAAAATCACTGGATCTCTATCTATACAAGCATAGCACAACCATTTGCATCTCTTTGATTACACTTAGCCCTCACCCTATGTGGTTCATTTGGTCTCAATTTAATTTGCACCTTGTACTCAATTGCATAATCTTCTAATGCTTTCCTAAACTCTATAGCATTCTCAAAAATCATCCCATGTTCAAATATAGCAACTTCACAATCAGGATCATACCTGAATTTTGTACTCCTCCTTCTTGTTGATATATCAACACCATGAATAGCTTCAGGATCTAGCTCTACTGAGCTATCTTCACTATCAGCCTCTGAACTATCAATAAATTGCTCATCACCACCTAATCTACCAACATATCTTAAAGTCTGGTTTCTTCCAATATCCTCAAATCCTCTGTCAATACCTGTTTCTCCGAGTGGTATCTCTTCTGTTGCAATTGGTTTTTCCTCTGCTTTCCCTGCCTCTTGATCCTCCTTTCAGCCCTTAAAGATCTCAATTCATCATCAACATCTGAATCATCATCTTCAGGAAGAACATATTCTTCTGAGTCACTACTCTCAATATCTGATTTCACTCCATCTTCATCAACATTATGGTCTGGTTGTTCATCTCCATCAGCAGCATTTATAGTTGGTTCAGAAGAATTCTGAGTTGGTTCAAAATAGGCGGCTCAATAGGTGGTTCATCAACATTGTGATTTTGTTCAGTAGGTGGCTCAATAGGTTTTTCCGTATTTATATTACTCCCAGGTGTTGCCCTAGCTTTAAATTGGTCATCACCACCCCCACCTACTTCTGCCCCACATAAAAGACCAACATTTTCTTCGACTACTTCAGGCTGACTCACCCCATGACGCAAATAAACATCCAAAATATCACCACGTTTTAAATATTTCACAAATTCATATAATTGAAAATCATAATAGACTTTGATAAATTCACCATCTTTTTCCTTTTGACAATAAAACCCTTCGATAGCTGCATACCCAAGGTCTTTAGCATAAGCAGACAACTCGGCAACACTAAAATGGTCTTTATCGATAGCAACAGCAAAGGAATCTAATTCCCCTTTGTAAATTGGGATAGGTTGCTCGATAAATGTACCCCCGTGATGAAAGCAAGTTAAAATATAGTCATCCTCCGTAATATTTCCTTACAACAAACGACAAGGGACCAGCACAAAGGAAAACCCCAAAAAAACCCTAGCTTTATTAATAACTTACAAATAAAAGCCCTAACTTTAGAAATAGAAATTAAAGAAAGATTGGACCTTGAAGCGTTCTAAATATGGTGAAAATCACTGGAACCACTAGATTCCAACACCATTGACGGAAAGAAGAAGAAGCTTAACGGTGGGAGGAGATTTCTTCATTTTCATCGAGGGTAAAAGGAACGAGGGTAGACGGTTGGTTCTGTTTAGGGTAGTAATATTTGTATTTTAGTGGAAATAACACTAAATAACTGAGGTGGACGGTGAGGTGGAGAAAAAAATGAGGTGGCACGAGTTTTTATTGTTAATTTTTCTACATAGGTTGCGCGTGCATTACAAGCCCTTGGTTAATTGATAAGCCAGCGAAAAACGTATTTAATTTGTTTGAGAATTGCCTAAGATATGAGTTCAGATGGTAAGAGGTATAGTTTAAGTTTCTAAATGAAATATCGTGCCAACTTTAGGTTTCTCCGTATGTATTTTGCCATAGAATGATCAACAAGCTTAGTTATTGATGACAAAGTGATCACATAAAAGCTATAAAATTATGCATATTTATGTGTTATGAGGGTAGTGCCATTGCACAAGACTCTAAAATTCAGAGTACATGTCAAAAATTAGTTCACAATAATACTATAAGTGTTTTCAGGAAGTGCTTAAAAAGATAATCAAGTGTGGGAAGTATAACTCATGAAAGAGGTAGACAAGAGAACTATGTTGAATGAAGTTCACTGCTTAGCCAAGGTAAGAGTTCGACTTTCTGACACCAAAGATAGTAGAGTTGTTGTCTAAACGGGACCTGTTTCTCCTTAGTAGCCCAAGTGAAGGAGAAACGGTTTGATGATCCCTACTTGTTGTAGCTTAAAGAGGGGATATTCACATGCATAAGACGATGGCTTTTGAAAAAGGGGGAGATGATGGTACTTTGAGGTACCAGGATAGATTGTTGTCCCAGCCATAGATGGACTTAGCGAGGTAGGAAGATGTTAGAAGCCCATAATTCTAGGTATTCTATCCACCTAGGTTTCCCAAAGATGTATCATGATCTTAAGGAGATTTATTGGTGGAACGACATGAAAAAGAAAGTTACAGACTTTGTGGCCAAGTGTCTGAATTATTAGCAAGTGAAAGTCGAGCAGCAGAAAACCAAGTGTTTATCTCAGAACACACACATCCTTTAGTGGAGATGGTAAATATGGACCTTATAATAGGATTATCTTGCTCATTCTGAAAGCATGATTTTTATGGGCGAAGGTGTAGATTGTCAATTAGTTGGTTTGAAGTTGGCAAAGTGGAGTTGTTTGGACCAGATTTAGTCAATCAGTCCATGGAGAAAGTCATGTTGATTCAAGAGCATTTGAAGACAGATCAGAGTCGCCAAAAGTCCTATTGAAACATGCAACATAGAGACCTAGAGTTTCAAGTTAATGATTGGGTGTTTCCAAAAGTTTCGCCTATGAAAGATGTTGTAAGATTTGGGAAGAAAGGAAAGCTCAATACCAGATACATCGGCCCATATAGGATCATATGAAGGAACAGGTAAGTAGCTTAGGAGTTAGAGTTTCCATCATATTAGCGGTTGTACACCAGTATTTCACGTGTCATGTTATAACATTCAAGTTTCCAGTATTCAAATCTCATGTCACGACATTTGTGTTTCTAGTATTTAGATCTCATGTTAGAACATTCATGTCTGTTTAGAACTCAGATACTCATGTCAGTCCAGTACTCAGATATTCATGTTAGCTTAATACTTAGATATTGATATTAGTTGAGTGCTCAGATATTCATATCATTTTAGTACTCAAATATCTGTGCCTGTTCAGAATTCGCATATCCATGTTAGTTCAAAATTTACATATCCATGACAGACTAGTATTCACATATATATATATATATCATGTTATGCGTATTATGATGCCTATGAGGCATGTGTTATGCTTTGTTAGTGGGCAGGTATTTTGTAGAAATGTTCAAGGTAACTAAACTTCTTCTCCAGACCTTATATTACAATCTCCATGTCTTTCATTGTTTAGTCAGTTTAGTAGTCATTCCGTCTAGTACCTATTCAGTTAAGTATCTCATCAGTTCAGTAATCATGTATTCATTCTGTTTCGTATGCAAGTGTTAATTAATTTTCATGTTCCCACCAGACCCATTTAAGGTCTGGAGTTAGCCGAAGATGCAGCAAGGACAATCATTCGAGGACGAATGATCCCAAGGGGGAGATAATGTAACACCTTGTAAACTAGTATAAATGTGTTAAATGAGTAGTAAGGTTATATTTTGGACATGTGAAGATCTATTGGTATGATTATAGGTGGAAATAGTTATTTTAGAATCAAGACGAAGAGTGAGGTATACAAGATTTGATAAAATCTACGAAGTTTACAAAAGGTCAGTCTTGCAGGAGGTTTACTGGAAAATGTGTAACGTATATTGGGAAAATGCAAAACACGCAAGTTGTAGGCTATTGAAATATCTTTCCAACGATATATTGTGGAGCCCAAACAGATCTCTGTGAAAAAAATTATGCGTGTTTTACAGAACAGTGTCCAATCTCGACGCCCAGTGCTTGCCCCGAGCGCGGTCGCAAACATGCGGCAGTGTTCCTGCTATTTTCCGTGGTCAGGTGCGTGGTCAGGCCTACAGGTGCACGTGGGCACACTTGGGGAGTCATTTTTGAAGCCCTATTTCGTCCACCATAGCCCCAAAACATAAAACTTGCTCTAGAAAGGAGAGCTCTCAAAAACCTAACTCCTTAAGAGTCCCTCCACCACCCAAGGTAAGTTCTAATGGTGATTCTAAGTTATTTTGAATTTTCTAATATCTTATTAACATGGGTAAACCTATTGTATCATTACATATTCTATTGGGACATCATTGTTGAGATAAGGAACCCTAGAACTTAAATGCAAGGGGATTGAACTTCAAAGAGGTAATGTCTTCACCCTCTAATTGATTCCAACATTGGATTAATGACTATAGACTCTAGTTCATGAGATATGAGTTACGTTGATGGGTTTGATTGAAAAGCATGGACGGTTATAGGTTTGGGTTGTTGATTATTGATTATTGGTTAAGGTTGTTGTTTACCTTATGGGTGATAAAGAATGGTATTGATTATAACTATTTGAGGTTTTAGAATTTATCTAGGAGCAAGAGAATGGGTTTTTGGGTGAAGAAAAACCAATAATAAGGACTGTGAAGCTTTATACTCACCAAGTGTCCGATAAAATGCCTGAGTGACCAAAACATGAGTAGCATAGCTAATATGGAATCCCTTTGACTTGTATTGCTATAGATTAAAGTTGAAAGGGGTTGACAAACATTGTATTATGCTCAAGAGCAGGAAGTTAAGGCATGTGAGGCCAAATCTCTTCATGTTTGGGAATATCTATGATTCTCCCTACGTCCCATTCATAATAACTACTACTAGTTTCCTCGGAAAGTAATTATGCCTTAGTTCCATGAATAGTCGTAGAACTTCTATATTGTAGCTTCATAACTCATTCATGACTTTCATTCAAAATGTTGTAAAATTAGTGCATAATATATATAGGCTTGGGTTTGATGCCCATGGGTCTCACTCTAGATTATCAGCATGTCATAAACAGTTGAAGTTTCAGTTTTCATAATCAGTTCATGAATACATGTCTCAGTCTAGTTCTATTCAGCATTCAAGTATCATGTAACTCAGTATGTTTCAGCATTTCAGTATGATTCTCAGTTCCTGAATGTTGAACCCCTGTATTTGGGCCTGAGGCCGCAGTTAATGCTTTATGCATCTTTAGGCCTGAGGTCGCAGTTTATGCATTACGCATCTTTGGGCCTGAGGCCGCAGTTATGTATAATATACTTGGGCCCGAGGCTGCAGTTCGTGCACATATATTTATTGGGCCTGAGGATGAAGTTTATTTATTCAGATAAGCAGGTGGTTCATCATTCAGAAGAGAGAGTATTCATATCCTTACTTCCTTTGTTCAGTTTAGTCATCAGTTATAAGTTATTAGCTATTAATTATCCCTTTAGTTTCAGTTTCAATAGTTATCACTTCAGTTATCAATTATCGATTCTCAATCATCAGCTTAGTTTCCGTTTAAGTATTTATATTTCTGTATTTATAATTCTTTCTTCCAGTTGCTTTACATACCAGTGCAATTCAAATGTACTGACGTCCATTTTTGCCCGGGGCCTGCATCTCACGATGTAGGTAATAATTTACAGGTTGACGATTCAGAGCACTAGGATTCTCGTACCACCTATTTGGTGATTCCCAGTTCTTTCGGGGCATTATCATTACCTTACAATCTTCAATTTTTTCAGACAGTCAGTATTTTCATTACTTTATTAGAGGCTTCATAGACTAGAATAACAGTTAGACAAAGTCACATGCATTTAAGGTTAAGCAATGTTGCCACATATATGTTTCAAACTTATATTAGTGTTTCTACATTTGATTTATATCATTTAGACTTTCAGAATATTAGCATGTGTTAGTTTATCTTCCGCATTCAGTATGTTATCATTCCACATGTTGATCCAGCCAGCCAGTTGGTTCGCTTGGTCATATATAGTCAGGCACCGAGGGTCGTGTTATGTCCAGGCCCAGGTTCGGGGCGTGACATGAGGAATCCATTGGAGGCATCAAAAAGTAAGTTTTGAGATCGTTTGGTACAAAAAATGAGGCAGAATAGCTCGGCATTTTTTTGCTATTAATGTTGTGGGAGTTTTTTCTAATCTTAAAAGTTTGGGATTGGGAGAATTCAATGATGTTCTTCAAGTTTCTTCCTTGGAGTAAGGTCTAAACCGTAACCTAAGTATTTCCATTTAATTCATTCCCTTGGTTTAAGCTTTAATCCATGATTTTAATTGTAAACCCATTTAATTCTTTGAATCAAGACCTAGGGTTATGTCCTAAATTTTATAAATTGAAAAAGAGTTACACACGTTTATTTTCCGATTCTTTTTGGGTTTTGTACTCCTATATTAGGAGAACAACATACTCGAATATTGCATGTTTTGGATGAGTATTTCGGTAGATATGGGATCCAACTAGTATGGGTTGGACTCTTGGGTTATGAACATCCAAGAACCATATTTTGGCGAATCGGCTAATCTATCGGACTTAGATTGAGTCGGTTTTCATTCGTGTGAGCTTGTATTATAACATTTATGGCTGCTTAGTACTCAGATACTCATGTCAGTCCATTACTCGGATAATCATGCTAGCTTAATACTTAGATATTGATGTTAGTTCAGTGCTCATATATTCATATCATTTCAGTACTCAAGTATCCGTGCCAGTTCAAAATTTGTAGATCCATGTTAGTTCAGAATTTACATATCCATGACATACTAGTATTCACGTATATGTATCATGTTATGCGTATTATGATGCCCTGTGAGGCATCTATTATGCTTTGTTAGCGGGAAGGTGTTTTGTAGAAATGTTGAAGGTAACTAACCTTCTTCTTCAGACTTTATATTACAATCTCCATGTCTTTCAGTGTTTAGTCAGTTTAGTAGTCATTCCGTCTAGTACCTATTCAGTTAAGTATCTCATCAGTTCAGTAATCATATATTCATTCAGTTTCGTACGCAAGTGTTAATGAATGTTCATGTTCCAACCAGACCCATTTAAGGTCCGAAGTTAGCCAAAGATGTAGCAAGGACAATCATTCGAGGACAAATGATCCCAGGGGGGAGATAATGTAACACCCCGTAAATTCGACTTAGGTATGAATGTGTTAAATGAGTGTTAAGGTTATATTTTTGACATGTGAAGTTCTATTGGTATGATTATAGGTGGAAATAGTTATTTTAGAATCAAGACGAAGAGTGAGGTATACAAGATTTGATAAAATCTACGAAGTTTACAAAAGGTCAGTCTTGCAGGAAGTTTAGTGGAAAACATTTAACGTATTTTGGGAAAAAACAAAACAAGAAAGTTGTAGGCCTTTGACATAGCTTTCCAAAGATATATTGTGGAGCCCAAACGGATCTCTATGAAAAAATATTACGTGCATTTTACATAACAGTGCGCAATATCCGCGCCCCGAGCGCGACCGCGAACATGCCACAGTGTTCCTGCTATTTTCCGCGGTCAGGTGCGTGGTCAGGCCTACAGGTGCGCGTGGGCACACTTGGGGAGTCATTTTTAAATACCTATTTTGTCCCCCATAGCCCCAAAACATAAAACTTTCTCTAGAAAGGAGAGCTCTCAAAAACCTAACTTCTTAAGGGTCCCTCACCACCCAAGGTAAGTTCTAATGGTAATTCTAAGTTAACTTTAATTTCCCCATATCTTATTAACATGGGTAAACCTTCCGTATCATTAGATATTCTATTGGGACATCATTGTTGAGAGAAGGAACCCTAGAACTTGAATTCAAGGGGATTGAAATTCAAAGAGGTAATGTCTTCATCCTCTAATTGATTCTAGCATTGGATTAATGACGATAGCCTCTAGTTCATGAGATATGAGTTATGTTGATGGGTTTGATAGAAAAGTATAGACGGTTATAGGTTTGGGTTGTTGATTATTGATTATTGGTTAAGGTTGTTGTTTACCTTATGAGTGATAAAGAATGGTATTGATTATAACAATTTGAGGTTTTAGAATTTATCTAGGAGCAAGAGAATTGGTTTTTGGGTGAAGAAACACCATTAATAAGGACTGTGAAGCTTTATACTCACCAAGTGTTTGATAAAATGCCTAAGTAACCAAACCATGAGTACCATATCTAATATGGAATCCCTTTGACTTGTATTGCTATAGATTAAAGTTGAAAGGGGTTGACAAACGTTGTATTACCATCTAGAGCACGAAGTTAAGGTATGTTAGGCCAACTCTCTTCACGTTTGGGAATATCTATGATTCTCCCTACGTCCCATTCATAATGACTATTACTAGTTTCCTTAGAAAGTAATTATGCCTTAGTTCCATGAATAGTCGTAGAACTTCTATTCTCTAGCTTTGTAACTCATTCATGACTTTCATTCGAAACGTTTTGAAATCAGTGCATAATCAATATAGACTTGGGCTTGATGCCCATGGGTCTCAGTCAGATTATCAGCATGTCATAAACAGTTGAAGATTCAGTTTTCATAATCAGTTCATGAATATATGTCTCAGTCTAGTTCTATTCAGCATTAATGTATCACATTACTCAGTATATGTTAGCATTTCAGTATGATTCTCAGTTCCTGAATGTTGAACCCATGTATTTGGGCATGAGGCCGCAGTTAATGCTTTATGCATCTTTAGGCCTGAGGCCGCAGTTTATGATGTTTGCATCTTTGGGCCTGAGGCCGCAGTTATGTATAATATACTTGGGCCCGAGGCTGCAGTTTGTGCACATATATATATTGGGCCTGAGGCTGAAGTTTATTTATTCAGATAAACAGGTGGTTCATCATTCAGAAGAGAGAGTATTCATATCATTATTTCCTTTGTTCAGTTCAATCACCAGTTATCAATTATCAGTTATCAACTATTATTATCATTTTAATTTCAGTTTCAATAGTTATCACTTCAGTTATCAATTATCAATTCCCAGTCATTAGCTTAGTTTCAGTTTTAGTATTTATAATTCTGTATTTCAGTTTCTTTACATACTAGTGCAATTCAAATGTACTAACGTCCCTTTTTGCCCGGGGCCTGCATCTCACGATGCAGAAAATGATTTACAGGTTGACGATTCAGAGCATTAGGATTCCCGTACCAGTTATTTGGTGATTCCCAGTTCATTCGGGGCATTATCATTACCTTTCAATCTTCGGTATTTTTAGATAGTCAGTATTTTCAGTTCTTCATTAGACGCTTCATAGACTAGAATAACAGTTAGATAGAGTCACAGGCATTTAAGGTTAAGCAATGTTGCCACATATATGTTTCAGACTTATATTAGTCTTTCCGCATTTGATTTATATCATTTAGACTTTCAGTAGATTAGCATGTGTTAGTTTATCTTTCGCATTCAGTGTGTTATAATACCACATGTTGATTCAGCCAGCCAGCTGGTTCGCTCGGTCACATATAGTCAGGCACCGAGTGCCGTGTTACGTCCAGGCCCAGGTTCGGGGCGTGACATGAGGAATCCATTGGAGGCATCAAAAAGTGAGTTTCGAGATCGTTTGGCACAAAAAACAAGGTAGAATAGCTGGCCATTTTTTTGCTATTAATGTTGTGGGGGTTTTTTCTCATCTTGAAAGTTTGGGATTAGGAGAATTCAATTATGTTCTTCAAGTTTCTTTCTTGGGTAAGGTCTAAACCATACCCTAAGTATTTTCATTTAATTCATTCCCTTGGTTTAAGCTTTTGATCCATGAAGTAATTGTAAACCCATTTAATTCTTTGAATCAAGGCATGGATTGTGTCCTTAATTGTAAAAATTTAAAATGAGTTACACACGTTTATTTTCCGATTCCTCTTGGGTTTTGTACTCCAATATTAGGAGAATATCATACTCGAATATGGCAAGTTATGGATTCGGTAGATATGGGATCCAACTAGTGTGGGTTGGACTTTTGGGTTATGAACATCCAAGAACGATATTTTGGCGAATTGGTTGAGCTATCGGACTCCGATTGAGTCGGTTTTCATTCGTGAGCTTATGTTGGTTCGGGCTTCGTTCGGGTAAACTTGGATTCGGATCCAAGGCAGGCTGGACGTTTACTTTTGTTGACTTTTTGGGAAAGATATAAATATTATAGCTTTATTTATTGTAATTAGTTTCTCTTGCATTATTTGATGTTATTAAGTCATTTTTTGTTAGATTTGAGCCGTGTGGAGAAAAATTTTCGGAGAAAAACTATTTCGGAGGTTTAAGTTGGCCTAGTTGAGGTAAATATATTGCCTAACTTTGTATGGGGGGAAATACCCTTAAGATTTTGGTTGATTGTGTTATTTGTATAATTTGAAAGCCGTGTACGCAAGGTGACGAGTGGATACACGGGATATATGTGTTATTTGACCTGTTTAGATCATCTAGACTCTTTCTATGTCTTTAATTGAATTGTCATAACATATTATATCTCTCATTGTTAATATACTATACATGCTTTATTTGACGTTATTAGCACTTGTTCTACCTCTTACTTGTTATTTTGCTCTTATATGCTTTAGTTGACGTTATTGCCTTCCTTATTGTCTTGTTACCTCTTAATTGTTGAATCACATTTAATTGAAGTTCTTATTTCGTGGAATATAATCTTGTTGAGTTATTGGTGTTGAAGTTGTAATAGTTGTTATCACATTGAGGCGAAGTTGTTAACTGTTGAGATACCTTTCCTTATTTAGAATTATTATTAATTTTGTTATTGTTGAAATTTTTGTACACATTGTGGTCGAGCCATGGGCTATGTGTTGCGAAAATATAAGCGTTCTTGCCTTTGTGGCAAGTTGTGGCATATGGGCACTTGTGGTGCGAGTTGTGATTGTGTTGTGATTGATACGCATGCGATAGTATTAGGCTACGTGTTGATACGCATGCGGTGAGATAAGGTGGGCTTGATACGTGTGTTTCTAGTATGGGAACTACTTGAAGCCACACGGTGAGCTAAGGTGGGGTAAAACACATGTAGCTATTTCCAAAAAAAAAAAGACTTTCAAAACAAAATGTAAGGCTCACATGGTGATATAAGAAAAGATTGTTATTGAAATTATGAAATGTGAATACAAGGCGGTACCTCAGTTGTGATTACCACTGTACATTCCATGTTGGAACAACTTGTTGATGTGGACGGTCAACATTCTTCCTTCAATCATTCATCCGCATTTTGATTGTGTTTGGTTATTCGTTGTTATCTTGGTGTTGAAACGATTGTGATTTTTTGTGCGAGTCATGCATTTGACGTGTTTTGTTGCGTTTCTTAACATGCCAACATGTGCCTCCGCTATAACTTGGTGAATTGATTGTCAATGTCAGTTCAATTGTGTGGAGGCATAATATCATATTTTGTTGAGTTGCTGGTAACATAATGTTATAATAAAAGAATTATTAACATATTTTTTTTCTATATGCCTCTTAAGATAGAACTTGTTATCTCACTCGGTGCCTTATTATTCTAAATGGTTATCACACTTTCACTATAATTAGGTTTTCAAATTATACTTATCACATTGTTAGATTTTACCTTACTTAAAATTGTTATCATGTTTTTCCTTAACAAATTCTTATTTAGTTGGTCAATTTAATTTATGTTTTGTTTTATTTTAAAATGATACTTTTATTCAATTTTACTAATTTCTAAACTAAATCCATCTTATACTCTGTTTAGTACAAATTGTAAAGTTTTATATAACTTTACTTGATTTCTAAAATAGACTCGTTATTTCATTTGACACATTCCTTTATTCAAGATTGTTATTATGTTTATGGTGTTTAAATATATATATTTCGTTCATCTAAATTAATATTTATCACGGTTGCAAAGTACATGGTAGCACGTGAGTTTGCCGTGCTAATGTGATTGTTATTATAGGCACGAAGTGTCATATGTGTAAGATTTGAAAATTGTGGTCCATGACTTGTGGTTTATCAAATGTGGTGCCTCAGGGTAATTCTTGTTGTAAGTCCATGTATTGGGAGCGATTTGATTATTTGAATTGTCATCTGTATTTCCTTAGTTGAGTTTATCTACAATTCATCGGTGTTCTGAGTATGTTGTATCTTTATTACTCAATAACTACTTACTTCCATTTACGTTTCTGTTACTTCATTGTTGGTTGTAAATCAATAATGTTTCCTTCATTTGTCTTACATTGATGTTCTTTCCATTGTTAGCTTATGTATATTTTGAACATGTTTTTATGTCTAGTAGGTGTATTGACTTGACCTCATCACTACTCTACCGAGGTTCACTTGGTGCTTACTGCGCACCCTTGTATCGATCTAGGTATTCTGAATGTGTTGTTGAGAATTGTGTTGCGCAACTGGAGACTTCAAGGCAGACCTCCTTGACGTTCGTAGGCCTCGGAGACACCATCTTACTTCATTATGCTAATGATAAATTATAATTCAAAATAGAATTGTGTTTAGAAACTCAAGTGTGTTTTAGTATTGTGTATGACTACGTACTACCCGTTTTGGGAAAGACATAACTATTGGCCGCTTGCGGCTATGTAAGTCATTTAATGGTTTATGAAAAATTATTAAATAGTTCAATTCTATTATTTAACCAACGTGTGTTATGCTTACCTAGTCTTAGAGACTAGGTGCCATCACAACTTCCTAAAGTAGAAAATTGGGGTCGTGACACATCATAACCCCAAAATTGGAATTCCGAATCGTGACAAAAGCAGTAAAAAAAATCTTTGCCGTCAATCTTGTTGATAACAAAAATTCTGCTAAAATATGGCAAAATACAGCCAAGTTATTAAAGAATAATCAAGTATCATAACTTTGAAGAAAACTCAAAGTTCATACTAAAAAAAGCAAGCGTGGGCTTGCAAAATTCTTTTGACTAGTATTCAAATACATTAGAAACGGTATTCCATTTAAGTGGTGTCCAAGAAAATGACCACACAGATGGTAATAGAGTCGGGAACTAAAAGAATTTCTTTGCCGGTATTCTAAATCTCCGATTCGACAAATAACTTCGATCGGCCTTTTTCAAATGACTTCAAGAAAATATTTCGTATTTTAATGTCTTATTATCAAAACCAGATTTCAACACATCATAACTAGATATACGAACTAGAGAGAAAACATATATTCAACAATGTATTCAAAATTAACAGAACACACAACCAATGGCTCTGATGCCAATGTTAGATTAACCCGAAGACGAGAATAATGAGTTGTGTAGCTTTTTATTTAATGCAAAAAATCATAGAGAATTGTTCTATGTTAAAGAACAAAAAGGAAGAAGACGGTTGAAAGAGAAGTTACCAAGTTGTGAAATTTGATTCTCCATTTAAGGGTACCACTTCTATGTGGTAGTTTTTGGTTTTGTAACTCCTGTCTAACTTTATTTACTTATCCTTTCTAACGGGTCGGGTCAGTCCATATAGAGCGACCCAAACCTATATCCAACATCAAGCGTATCCTTTTGGCATTATGATATGAGATAAACTACATGTTATGGTACTTTTTGTTACAATTTCTCGAGTTTATTTAAATTTTATTTAAAATACCAACAAATTAATTTAACCAATTCGATATTGGAGTTTGGAAGTTAGTCAAATTGACCATCAATATGATAGTACTAAAACAGTTTGGAGGGACAAAAAATAACTAGATATCCAATCACCAGATGTTCGACACAAGTTACTAAAATTTGAAGATGGAAGAAGAAGGCCGAGAAATGAAAAAATGTCTTCCTTTCTCCATATATTAATGAGGATCTTTGTCCCGTGAGACTTCGTCGGAAGTGTCATGAGGCTGCCATCATGAGGCGATGGAGGCTTACAGAGATGATTATATGGTCAATGCAATAGTGGCAACACTACCGTAACTTTTGCCTCCCTTACTTGTATTTTTTCTTTGTTGTTTTATTTTCTTTTTTATTATTAATAAAAATAGTCAATAGGCAACCTGCCCAGTAGTATAATTTGAAAAAAAAAAATGACGATCTTTGAAATCAAATAAAGGCGAAAAATAGAAACATGTATAGTTCACACCCTAATGAAAAGGAAGTGTACATGTGTCTACTCTGGTCTCGTTACATAAAACAGATAATTTCATAATTGTGATAGAGCAAAGGGGAAGTTATTGGTAAGAGATATTTATCAATATTCACGTAAATACATTAAATAATTCATCAAGTATGCTGCGCTAGTCAGCCTAAACAGATGCAGTGCTTTATGATCGTTTACTTGAAAAACGATAACATCTTTGCTTAAGTTTTACTAACAATGTAAATATATTTATATAATTAAGTCATATATACGATAACTATCAATAAATTATATGATATAATACTCCCTCTATTCCGGTGTACGTAAACTTATTTCATTTTTGATTCGTTCAAAAAAGAGAGACCCCTTTCTAAATTTGGCCTTAATGAGAAGCTCTTATAACCACACAAATACTATGTGTCCCTTTTTGACTTGTTTATGACCACAAATTCTATAAGTTTTCATTTTTTCTTAAACTTTGTGACCGGTCAAATAGGTTAACATAAGTTGAAACGGAGGGAGTATTAATTATCGATAATTTGATAAAAATAATAACTAGCTTGTTATTACAAATTAAACTTTAATTTTACGTTTGTCCATCCTTATTCTTTTCATTTTTGCCACCTTCACTAATGGTGTGAAGACAAAGGAGGTCCACATTAGACACATATTGCAAATAGCCACCTTAGAGTATGCATTGTTGTCTAAAGTAAAGGTTTTGGATCATAAAGTAAAAAGTAGTGTCTCCATTACAGATATGAGTGAACAACCTAGACTATATGGACCCTTTATTCCTTTACACATTTGATGATAATGCCAATTTAGCTGTTCATTGATCATATAAAACTGTCATTTTTTAATATGATTCATCATTCTACGCATGCCAAAGGCCACTTCTAGTGTCCAGCAATAATATTATTACGATAAAGTTCAAGAGACAATATAAAAAAAAATATAAAAATAAAATTACAATCAAATCATTTTAAAGTCGATCACAAATACGTCTAGCTAAGTATGAATTAGTAATCTTAACCAGATAGTGAATAGTTTGTTGAACCGATCCAATTATATTTAGCATGCACAAAATTTTTAATGATCAATCATAAAACTTAAATGCTTACCGCATGCGTTGCATATCTTATTGGATTTAACCATCAATCATGAATCTTAAAGGATTACCGCATGTATTCTATTATTCCTATATNATATATATATATATATATATATATATATATATATATATATATATATATATATATATATATATATATATATATATATATATATATATATATATTTGAGGGATGATATTATTCCAGACTTAGTTTGCTCTAGTTCATGTACAATCTGCTAATTGCACCTTATTTATCAAAGAGAAAAGACCTAAAAATGCCACTCAACTTTCGGAAATGGTCTATTCTTGTCATTCGTTAAAAAAATGATCATTTCATGTCACTGTCGTTACACCTTTGGCTCACCTATGCCATTATTAAACTAACGGCACAATTTTATTTTATTTTTAATTTTCTTACAAAGGTGTAACGGTGAGTGGCATAGGTGAGCCAAAGGTGTAACGATAATGGCATGAAATGAGCATTTTTTTAACGAATAGCACGAATAAACCATTTCTGAAAGTTGGATAACATTTTTAAGCCTTTTCCGTTTAAAATAAGGTATACGAGATAAACTTTCATTGTGATTTAGCATTATGCAAGTATGTATGTGACAAAGTTACTAGCATTTGCTTATTAAAAGAAAGAAAGAACATCTTATATACGATAACAGGTAAATAATTCAGTTTTTCTCTCTGCCTCACTTTGATTAACCGTGTTTAATTAATTAACATAGAGATTAAAGACAGAAATTTAAACAAGTGATTTTGGTAAAGTATCTGAAAAATCATAACTTTGTTGGAAATGTGTGAAACAAAAAGTTAATTTACAGATGATATGACTTGTGTACACCAAAAGAAATTGACACATTAAATATAGTCCGTGAAGTGTCAATACGCAGATTTTCTTTCAACTCTAATGTTTTGTAGTAAATGCATGGTTGAGCCCCCACATACTAATTAACACTCCATACGTTCTCTTTTACTTGGCAAAGTTTTAACTTTTCGTCCCCCTTAATAAATAATAATAAAGTGCAAAATTTATCATGATACTCATATTAATTGATTCATATTTTATTAAATTTGAGAAAGTAATTTAAAATGAATAATAAATATGTGGGTGTAACATGAAAAATATTTGTCTTATCTTGATATGCATAAACTGACAAGTAAAAATGAAAATCTATTTTTAATATACATGCCAAGTAAAAGTGAACGGGAGGAAGTATTATTCTTGGAGAGGACGGTGCATAAACCAAACAATAATAGAAGACTAGGAGCAGCAAAACTACTGGTCTTCTATTGTCTACTTCTTCCGTTCAGTTTATATAAACCTATCTCTTTTTTGGTCCGTTAAAAAAAATGATCTTTTTTTTAAATTTGGAAACAAGCTTAGACTTCCTATTCGAGAAGTTTTTATGACCACACAAATACTTTGGACCCCTTTTTGACTTCTTTAAGACCACAAATTCCAAAAAATTTTAGTTTTTCTTAAATTCGGTTATACATCAAACAAGTTTACATAAATCGAAACGAAGAGAGTAATAATTTTGGGTTATCTAGCTAGTACTTGCTCTATCAAAAAGACTCATGGCGAATGTTAGGCCCATATCACTGTGATTAGCAAAAAAGGACCACAAATGGGCAATATTGTACCCATTCTATTAGACAAAGAGAGCTTTGCAGCTGCTCGGTTGTTACCTCACGATTGCAGCTGCTGGGTTGTTACCTCGATGTATACAGAATATAGGTTCCTTAATTAACTACACTTTAATCAATTAATTATTTAATTGTGTACTGGGTAATAAAGATGATAAAGTTACCCTCGATTTTCCGATAAAGAAACGAGGAACAACGTGATTCGTCGGGGGCTCGGGTAAAACCCAGGGTGTCCGCAGATCGGATCCGGTAGTGGATGAGTGATATGTCGGGAATCGAGCATGGATAAACATGGAAAGAATCAAGCTCGAGCGAAACGAAAGGATCGGGGCTAAAGGGAAGACGGTTAATAAGGGCAAACCAGGAGCCGAAATATCCGCCATAAGCCAGATATTACGCCACGAATCACCCCGATATTAACTGCGGATTGTGTTTTCTTGGTAAAAAGGGAAGACAAAACTTTTACATTATTTAAACTTTTATTAGGGTTGAAATTCCTCTAGGATTTAAAGAAAGGACCCTTTTCATTTTTTGGGTCACTATTGGCACACATATCAAAGCAATAAAGTTTACTTTTGTCTTTTAGTAATTGTTAAAGTATTCTTCAGTTGTTCGCCCATTCAGTTACAACCGATCCCCATCTCAAGATGTAACGACCCGGCCAGTCGTTCCGTGAGATTTACTCCGTTTCCCCTGTTTCTTCTTTGTCATGTGTTGCTTAGACTATTTGCAATGTGTTGGGTCGGTTGGTTCGGGTCCGGAGTGGTCGTGGTGAGAAATGAGACACTTAGTCTCTTAAGTTGGCCTTATGGTTGGAAAAGTCAACCAGAAGTTGACTATTAGGTAAACGGCCTCGGAACGTGGATTTTAGGGCTCGGATAGCTTCATTAGGTGATTTGGGACTTAGGAGTGTGTTCGGAATGTGGGTTAGAGGTCCGGAGTAGAATTAGGCTTGAATTGACGAAAATGAGTTTTTGGCAATTTCTGGTCGGCAATGAAAAATTAGTTATCAGGGTCGGAATGGAATTCCGAAACTCGAAACAGGTTCGTAGAGTCATTTAGGATGTGTTCAAATTTTCAGGTCATTCGGGCGAGTTTAAGGTAATTTCGGCATCGTTGGTGATTTTTAGAAAGTTTGAAAATCCTTAGGCTTGAATCATGGGTTGATTTGGTGTTTTAGCATTGTTTTGAGTGTTTTGAAAGCTCGACTAAGTTTGAATAAGGTTATGGGATGTGTTGGCATGCTTGGTTGGGGTCCCGAGGTCCTCGGCGAGTTTCAGGGGTATTAACAGACGAATTCTTGGTTTGAAGGATTGCTGGTTTTTCTTTCCTGCTGGTGTTCAGTCTGGTGTTCTTCATGCGATCGCGGGGGTGAGAATGCGATCGCACATGCTTATCTGTGGGCAGCATAATTTGCTCTATGCAAGCGCGTTTGTAGGGTCCGCGATCGTGTAGAGGCTGGGGCGGTAAGGGGGCTGAGCGGGTGTGCTGTGTGAACGCGTGAGGGTGGAACGCGAACGCGTAGGGCATTTTAGTCAGTGCTTCGCGAACGCGTGGTATGAGACGCGATCGCACTGAAGAAAAGAGCACCTGGGCAGAAAGTATAAAAAGCCATCTTCGCGATTTTTAGCCCATTTTTCACCATTTTTGAGCGGCTTTGAAGCTTTTTGAGAGGGATTGAATAGGGAATCAAAGGGAAACACTTTGAGGTAAGATTTTTGAACTAAATACTCGATTCTATGTTGATTTCCAACTTATTAGTCATGAAGTTAGTGGGATTTAAACCCAAAAATTTGGGAAATTAGAGCTTATGATTTGGAGACCTTTGAGTGGGGATTTGAGGGACCATTTGAGGTTTGATTTTGATGTTCTTGGTATGTATAGACTCGTGCAAGGATAAGAATTCTTGTGATGTGATTTTTATTGAATTCCTAGACGTGGGTCCGGGGGTCGGGTTTGGCCAATTTTAGGATTTGTGCTTAATTCTCATAATTTTTTGAATGGATTTCGTCTCCCTAGCATTTATTGATGATGTTAATCTGCTTTTGGTTAGATTCGGAGCAATCAGGAGCCGATTGTAGAGGCAAGAGCATCGCGGATTAATATTTGGGCCAGTTTGAGTTAAGTGATGACCGTAAATCTTGTCCTGAGGGTATGAAACCCCGGACTTCACACTTCTATCACTATTTGGAGTGGCGCACATACTAGATGACGAGTGTGTGGCGCACACGGTTGGGGGATTTTGATTTGGTCCGTCTCGTGGCAACTATTAAGTTGTGTATGTGATTCTACTTCATATGATATTCATGTTTAAGACTATTATTATATTTTGGGTTGTACGCCATGTTTGGGGCCTTGTGCCGACCTATTTGGACCCCCTTGGGGGCTGTTTACTGTTATTCCTCACTGTGTTGACTTATGATTTACACTTAGTCATTTCTTGTTTAACTGATATTGAAACTCAGTCTCATTTACACTACTTTTGTGATATAAAAATGATATTTTGGGTCGAGTACCCCGTTTGTTTGATAACCCGAGTAGCTTTGAGAGATTTCTGACTGAGTGAGGCCGAGTGCCTATGATGTGAGGATATTATGGGATCGGGCTGCACGCCACAGCATGTTGCACTGTTTATGAGATGTGAGAGGCCGAAAACCTGAGTGATTATGCCACGAGATGGCTTGATATTAGAGTTTGGGTTGTAGGAGCCCCTCCAGAGTATGTACACCCCCAGTGAGCGTAGGTACCTACCGAGTGCGAGTGCCAAGTGACGAGTAACTTGGGAGGCATGAGTGACCGTGAGGTAGCCCGATGGGTTGATACTGAGTGATTGTGAGGCATGCTGAGTGACTGATACTGAGTGATGATACGCCTGAGGGAAGCTCATGATACATGTTTTCATCTGAAAGACTGTTTATGAACCCTGTCATTTTTATATACTGAATCCCTCTGATTTTGTATGGGAACTGTGAAAAGGATATGTTTACTGGAATCAATTTTTAAAATGATACAAGATATCACATATGTGTTTTATGAAAGAAGGATTTCATTTACTGTGCTTTGATGACTGTTTTTACGTGTTCTATAGCCTTAGACATTATTTACTCTCATCACTAGTGAGTTGGCGTACTTACATTACACCCTTCACCTTGTGTGCAGATTCAGGTGTTGGGTCTGAGCGCTAGCTATTTCGCATTCTCTTGGAGCTGGTTCGGGATTTTGAGGTAGTTGTTTGGCGTCCGCATCATGCCCTCTTCCCTTCTTATCCTGTCCTTTACTATCTATTCCTAGAATTGGTTATAGTAACGAAATAGTATTACATTGTATCATTTCATAGATGCTCATGACGGTTGACTCCAGGTTTTGGGGCGGTATTCTAAATGTTTTATCTATCTCTGTTGTTTTGAAATGTCAAATCGGAAATTTTTTTTATGAAATATTGAGTAGCTTTGAATTTGCGGAAAATAAACTTTATATGCTATCTTTGGTAAATTGGCTAGCCTAGTTTCATGATAGCCGCCATCATGGCCAGTTTAGGTTTGGGGTCGTGACAAGTTGATATGAAATCCTAGGTTACATAGGACTTATCGGTCATGAGCAGGTTTAGTATAGTCTTGCGGATCGGTACGGAGACGTCTATACTTATCTTTGAGAGGTTGAGGAACCCTTAGGAAAATCTCACATTCTTGAATTCTGTCGTGCGAATATATTGATTATAAAACTAAAATTCTGTTGTTTCGTTCTCTCAAAGATGGCGAGGACGCGGGCTACCGATCAGGGTGACCAGACACCAGCTTGACCACCGAGGGGTAGAGGCCACAGTCGAGACCGTGGTAGAGGTAGGGGTGACAAAAGTCGAGGCAGTACCCGTAGTACCACCTATTGTTCTGTATCAGGTCCCCGCCGTAGATGTTCCAGCGGGACCGGCTCAAGCATCGGTAGCGCCTATTGTTATTCCGGGTCTCCAGGAGATCTTGGCTCAGATTTTGACTGTGTGCACCAGTCTTGCACAGGCAGTCGTTGTTTCTTCTACTGTCGCTACTACTCAGGCCGAGGGAGGCACTTAAACTCCAGCTATTCCGACACCTGAGCAGGTTACATAAGGGATCCAGACGCTGGGGGCAGCTCCAGCCTAGCCGGTTTCCCCAACTCAAGATTTTGTTATTCCAGTCATGCCAGATGACGAGCACTGCAGGTTGGAGAGATTATGTAGACTTCAGCCTTCGACATTCAGTGGTGTTGAGGGTGTTGGTTGATTTCCCAATGGACACGCAAGTGTACGTGGTCGACAAGTAATATAGGAATTGAA
>ML346801.1:0-12092 GCA_005239505.1 Nicotiana paniculata | reverse complement strand
ATATATATATATATATATATTATTTGAATGTTGTATGAATGTTGAAAAATAGTTGTATAATGTATGAATCGTTGAATAAAATTTATATTTAAGTTATCAATATTATCTCTTTATATAAAGTTATTGATATTTATCAAAATTATATTAAGGGAGTAAGTTTTGATTGGAATTTTATAGAGGAAGAAGAACACGCATAGAAAATATATACAAATCAGATACATAATATATAAAAGACATATTGTATAAAAATTGTATTTAAGTTGTATGATATTGTAGTTGTATTTAGCTGGGTAGAAATAATGTATGAAAGTTGTAGATAAATTTTATAATATATAATTAGTTGTATGAAATTTATTTTTACTATGTATAAATCAGATACAAAATATACAAAAGACATATTGAAAAAAATTTGTATAAAATTTTTTTTTAACTGGATAGAAATAATGTATGAAAGTTGTAGATAAGTACTAAATAAGTTGTATAATATATAGTTAGTTGTATGACATTTGTTTTTACTATTTATAAATCAGATACAAAATATACAAAAGACATATTGTAAGAAAATTATATAAAATTGTATTTAAGTTGTATGCTATTGTAATTATATTTAACTGGTTAAAAATAATGTATGAAAGTTGTAGATAATTTGTAAAAAAGTTGTATAATATATAATAAGTTGTATGCAATTTATTTTCACTATGTATAATTAGATACGAAATATACAAAAGATATATTGTAAAAAAATTATATAAAAATTATATTTAAGTTGTATGATATTCTAGTTGTAAACTGGTAGAAATAATGTATGAAAGTTGTAGATAAGTTGTACGATATATAATTAGTTGTATGAAATTTATTTTTACTATATATGTTGTTGTAGATATTCAAATTTGCATTAATTTTGTATGAAATTTATTTTAATTTGTATGTTGATGTACCATATTTTTTTTTTTCTCAATTGATTTATTAAGGAAAGAAAAGTAGAGAATAAATTCCAAATCAACACATGTACACTGATTCATATTTGTTTAAATGGAAAAATTGAATATTGATGGGAACTGAACGATTTGGGTGGAGTGAAGCAAGAAGAAAGGGAGTTAAGTCAGAAGTTCCTGGTGGATGTCGATGTTTGGATGGATCTTCGAACTGCTGGTAAATATGACTGCTTCTTAGGTACTCTAAGTTACTCTAATATATATGAAATAGTACTGAAAGAGGTGAGGAAGGGCCCTCTACAAATCTGCTAGAATTTGTGGCTCAGCTCATTGCATCGATAATCCTCACTAGGTATTCCCAGGTATCTGTTGTTCGCGTTCAAGTTGGAAAGCCTCATGTGGCTGTCCAAGGGTCTATTGACTACTTGGGTGTCTAGATCATTAGATACAGAGATATTAATATTCAAAACTGAGACTTAATGCTTGTATTATTTGCAATTTAAATTTTCTCTCTTTGCAAAAAAAAAAAGACACAAAAAATAAAAATGACAACTTCAGCGTGAACTAGTTCCACTCTTTATGCTCAGCGTAGGCCTTAAAATCCATAATTGCAAACGTATTATAGGGCGTCTAGTTGTCAGGTTTAGTGATTTTTTTTCCTAGGTCAAATAACAAGTTCGTTACACTAACAACTTATGTGTAGTTGGAAAAAATTTATCAACTTTAACTCAACTATATTGCGCAATTTAAGAATTTACGTCAATTATTCACTGACAATACAAAAAAACTTCTACACACTAAGTATAATTAATTTGACTTACTAACTAGAGTTAACAACATTTTTAGGTTACCTACCATATTAGCGTAGACGCTTATGCATAAAATGGCTTTTAAGTTACTAATTGTGCAATATATTACATAGTGTTAGTATATAAAATTTCAACTCTTGTCTTATTTTGATCTATTGGTTTAGAGGAATTTAAACTCATTAGGTCCAAGCCTCAAATGTGACCTCAATGAAAACTGAAAAGTGATAATTGTTTTACCAAAAAAGTGCTAAGCTTTTCTTAAAACAAAGTGATAAGAAAAATAGAGGGTGAATCCTACTTAAAGCTAATGACTATTAGTTCTGGAGATCCAATGTGTAAATAAGATTGGACTACGTCCAATAATATTAAATGTAAGCAAACAGTGTCCAATGATTGTCAATGAATACAATAAAAGGTGTAAAGAATAAATGCATATAATGGTGATAAATGTAATAAGGAGGAATTTATCACCCAAATATTGTGACTTGGATGAATCTCCTTCCTGACAACAACGTGGGATAATATGAAATGGGGATGAACACGAGACCCTTGGATCTTGTGAATGAAAAGGTATATTTAGAACTAAGAAATCAGTGGAAAAGACTAGCTTTGTATATTATTTGTAGTCAACTTTACAAGTGTGCTCTTCTCAGAAAAATCAAGATCCCCTTTTTTTTGTTTATCTCTTCCTATTTATAGGGGATATTCTCAGGAAACCCTAAAAGAATACAACCGAAGGAATATTCAGTGTAATATTCAGTGGAATATTCAGTTGTCCTACCCTAAACTTATACTACTGTTACTTTTACACGTTCTCTACTCAACCTCAGCATTAACCCTCTTAAAGATGACTCCTCGTCACTAAGCCAGGGTCGTCTTGAGCTTCGACCACGCCCATTACAGCTATTAAATTCAATCCAAATTTTGACCAATACAGTTAGTCCCTCCGCTTATTGAGGTCGTGGTCTTGAACGTCCTCGATGAGCGGACTCTGCCTGTGACCATTTTGAGGGAAATTTGGTCGTAACGGTTGGATCGAATCGGTCGATGTCGGGCTGGCGGTTATCAGCAGGGCTGCGATTGGTGTAGGTGACGTAGGATGACATCATAGACACACGCGCCATAGCCATGCGTCTTCCCAATGCACAGTCCGTACTGTTGTCGCTTAGATTTTGGTGTCGCTGATGGCTTTTTGCCTCGATTATGATGCCACCCAATCTTATAAATAGAGGGGAGGGGTTTCTCATTTGAAACTTTCACCAGTTCCCTCTTTGTAAGCATATGTTCCTTCTTTGATCTTATTCTCCATTTCTTGTGGTTTCATCACCATTTCTCGCAGTCTCTTCACTTTCAGCTTCTGCTTTCTTTCCCAGTTAGTATCCTCTCTCTCTTACTTCATTGTACAAACCTTACTGTGTCGGTATGTAAATTTCTCCTCATACTCATAATGAGGTTTCCGATGTCACTCCTTTATCGGTGGCCATTTCTCCCATTAGTGAGGAACCCATGGTTGAGGAGAAAGACAACTTCCCCACCGTAGAGGAAGTGGTTCCTAAAAATTCTACGGTCAGGAACGACTTCCCCAAAGAACCTTCTCCCGCTCCTGAACTTTCTGAGACGGGGTCATATGAAATAGACGACATGCGATCTAAATATCGCATCCCTCCTCACATCGAAATTGTTCCGGTGTGGGGTGATGTAGTACAGGTTCATCGGCCAGGGTTTTGATCCTTTTAGGTTTATCCATTCGTAATAGGCTATTCTCTTCCTCTCCCCGTTAGCGGAGGAATTCTTCCGCTTTTACGGTATTTTCCTGGCACAACCCTCCCCTTATTTATATAAGGTTTTCCTGATGCTGGCTAAGTATGCGGAACTGGCCGGCTGTGAGGTCGACATCCGCCACCTGTTGCACCTGTTTTCGCGTAGCTTTTTTAGAGGCACTCTGATACACTTACAGCATTGTGGAACAAAGGGTTTGGTGGCCGGGATGGATGATAAAGCAAATCGACTGTTCTAGCGTAAATACTTCTTCGTCATAACCGATCACCTAGTGGCGGACCCGACCGGGTTCCCTGAGAAGTGGAATTACAATCATAAGTATCTCGTCGTACTGTTTATTACCTTCTCTTTATTTCCTCTTTTCCTTTCACTCTTCGACCCACTCATGGTTTCATTATTTTCAGTTGTGAGGCGTTCTTCTTCCCTCATATTGGATATTGAGGACTGGGTGACTCGTGTGTTACCCTACACCATGGGGATCCACGATTGGGATTCCTTCCACAAGCGCTTCGGGTCCAGGACCTCGTCTCGTAAGTGCTCCCACCTTTCGACTTAGCTTCGTTCTCTGTCGGCCTTTGACTTGACCTCTCTTTGGTGCTAGGTAGGCAGGTTTCCAAAAAGACGAAGGCTCATGTGCTTGCCTTTCATTAGGCGGTGACCTCGACCGAGATGGAGTTTTCTCTAGTTAAGTCTGTACAAGGTCAGGCTCAAGCTCCACAAGTGAGGGACTCCGCCTCTCAAGTCGTTGCCGTCCCAGATGAGGTCTCTTCTCAGCCGATCTTCCATCTTATTGACGAGTCACCTCGTGGCGAGGAATCATCGCCGAGGAAACAATGGGGAGTGGATATAGAGAAGGCCGTTGCTGATGAAGAACTAGAGAGAGTCATGGCTTTAAAGGTAAGGTCGGGATCTTCGCCAGCTGTGGAGGCGGCTCTTACAATGAGTGCTACTATGGAGAAGAGGCCTTCTAGGGTTGAGGGGGTTCTTGATGGCAAAGAGCTCGTGGGGGCTGTTGAAGGTAGTGACGTATCTGCAAGGGACGTCGATTCTAGCTCTGACATTGAACCTGAGGAGGTACGGACTTTCACGGAGAGGGATACTCATGTGAGATTAGGACGGAAGGTCCTAACCGGCACATAGTCATTCCTGTGAATTACATCCTCCTGGTTAACTCAGAGCGGGCGGCGCCGTCCTTTGCTCCATTGTGTGCGGAGGCTGAAAATAGGACGTTGCAGACGCTGAATGATAATTACTTGTCCTTAGGCATCTCGGGCATGGCTTTACGAGTGAGTTTTTACTTCTTTTCTCCTGAGATTTTATATGTTTCATGAGTGTCACTTTACTTTGGCTGACTTGCCTTCTTTTGCATGTCAGACTCTCATATTGGAGATCGAGCGCGACCGACAAGAGGAGGAGAGGGTTACTCTCTATAGAAGGATGAAGTCTAAGTATAAAGAGTATCGTACGAAGTATCGAAAGATGGTCAGGAGTGTTTGCGAGGATGGACAATCGATGAGATCGGGAGGAAGGAAGAAGAACTAAAGTAGAAAGACGAGGAGATCATGAAATCCATTGGCCGATGCAGCGTGTTAGAGGAGACGCTGAGGTCTAAGGAATATGAACTTGAATTGAGTAAATGGGTAATGACCGAGAATGCAAATACCAGGCACAAATGGTGTCCTTGAAGATCGAGCTTGAACAACGCGAGGCCAGGGACGCCGACTTGAGGGTGGAATTGAGTGCTAGGGTCGTAGAGATAAATATAGCTGATAGGACCAGGATGGCCGCAGTGGCGGAGATAAGAGCTTTGGCGGGTACCCTGTGCGTTTGTAGGTCCGAGCGGGCCAGTGAGGTTGAGACGGCGACACTCAAGGTGGCGAGGTTGGAGGAACATGTTGGGAATTTGGAGGGGGAGTTATCTGGGCTGAATGAGCAGATCATCACCTTGAAGGCCGAGAAGGAACAACTAGCTCAACCGTCTACTTATCAAGCTTCTTCTGATCTAAGTGTATCATGCGATTTATACGAGATGTAGGTTCACGCTGAGGCCCAACTTGATGTGTACAAGTCTTTGAGGACTGCCAGGAAGGTTTCCGAGGAATAGCTTACAGGCGTTCGTGTCAAGGCGCGGGTAGCTCGTGAAGCCTGTGGTTATGAGCATGGTACGCCCGGCGGGGACGATGATGACGACGCCGTGGATGGGCTTGCCTCTGATCCTTGGTATGATGAAGAGTATGCTGATGGGGATGATGTGGCGTGAAGCCTTTGTACTTACTTTTTGTTTGTTTTGCTATTTTTGCGAGGTCATCCTCGAGCCCTTTATAAAAAGTACTGTAATTCAACAATTGAAATTGAACAATTACCTTTTTGCTATGTGTTTTCGGATTCCCGTTCAATTTTTTGTTTGTTTGTTGTGTGATGTTGCTTTTGACGAGGTCGAGAGTAGACCGACTTGAGGTCAGAAGTGAGTTAGCTTGAATGAGGGCGAGGTTTGGTTAATTCGAGCGAGGTCGAATGTAAGGTAATTCGAGCGGGGTCGAATGTAAGGTAATTCGAGCGAGGTCGAATGTAAGGTAATTCGAGCGAGGTTGAATGTAAGGTAATTCAAGCGAGGTCGAATGTAAGGTAATTCAAGCGAGGTCGAATGTAAGGTAATTCGAGCGAGGTCGAATGTAAAGTAATTCGAGCGAGGTCGAATGTAGAATGATTTGGTGGAGTTGTGCAAAAATGCTACATGCTACTTTTTGTATTCATTCATTGGAGAATATTACATGTCTGTCTTCTTACATACATTTGAGAAGTTACCGTCTAACTATTCCCTTGATCGTTCGGCCTGGAGTAGTAGTCGATTGGCGGAGCGATGAATCGCATAATTGAACTTCGAGACGTCCCTTTCATCGCCTCATTAAAAACCTCCCCGGTAAAACCCAATTGGGATAAAACCCGGGTGAGGGAAAAAGAGTACGACTTGGAGGATGTTCGTTTTCAGAAGTTGAAGTATTTGAGGTGGGAGAGTTTCTAATTGTTTGGTAGTAGATTTCCCTCCATTGTTCTAGCTGGAATGATCCTTTGTTTGCTGCTGCTGTGATTTTGTATGGTCCATCCCAATTAGTTTCGAGTTTGCCTTCTCTTGGGTCTTTGCTCGCCTGTGTTTTAGCCTTGAGTACATAGTCCCCGACCTTGAGTGGTCTGACTTAGGCCTTTTTGTTGTAATACCATTCTGCTTGCTATTTTTGGGCTATCATCTTATGTAAGACATATCTCTCTGCTCCTCTGCTTCGTAGAGGTCTTGCTTTCTGTTCTCGTTGTTGCTTGGTCCGCCCTCATTAGATTTTCTGAAGCTTGGTTCTCTGACTTCGACTAGTATCACTACGTCAGTTCCATAGACTAGTGAATATGGCATTTCTCATGTGCCCATTTTTGGCGTGGTGCAGTATGTCCATGGAACTTCCGGTAGTAGTTCTGGCCACAGTCCTTTAGCGTCTTCGAGTTTCTTCTTCATGATGTTTAATATTGTTTTGTTGAAGGATTCAACTTGGCTGTTTCCTGCAGGGTGATATGGCATGGAGAGTATTTTCTTGATGTGCCATTTTTCGAAAAATTCAGCGGTCTTTTTCCCTGTGAATTGCGATCCGTTATCACAACTGATTTATTTGGGGATGCCAAAGCGGCATATGATGTTCCTCCATATAAATGTGATAACTTCCTGTTCGCGTATTTGGGCTAATGCACCTGTATCTACCCATTTGAAAAAGTAGTCAGTCAAAACCAAAAGGAAACGTACATTACCTCGTCCTGCTGGAAGTGGTCTAACGATGTCCATTCCCCATTTGATGAATGGCCATGGAGATGTAACTGAGTGGAGGTGCTCGCCCGCTTGGTGTATCATAGGAGCGTATTTCTGGAATTGCTCGCATTTTTTGACGAAGTCAGCGACTTCTTTCTTCATGGTGGGCAAATAATAGTCTGCTCGTATGAGGCATCTGACGAGGTACTGGTTTCTAGTATGGGCACTGCAGTGGCCTTCGTGTACTTCATCAAGGATGCGTCTTGTTTGATTTGGTCCTAGGCATTTGATGAAGGTACCGCCAAACGTTCTTTTTTATAGGTCGTTGTTGATGATATTGTATTTGGCCGCCTGCATTCGAAGCTTTTTGGCTTCTTTTTTGTCTGATGGGAGTATTTCCTCCTGTAAATACGTTATAATAAGGTAACGCCAGTCCCAAGTTAAGTTCATGGAGTGTACCTCAAGTTGTTCTATTACCGAGTGGATTAGGGTGACCACGTTCTCCTTTCCACTTATGTTTTTGGTTGCTGCTGCTAATTTAGTGAGGCCGTCTGCATCGGTGTTTTGAGCTCAAGGTATTCGACCGAGTTGGCATTCGTCAAATTCTGGCAGTAATTTATGAATTTCTTCCCGGTACTTTTGTAGCCTATGCTCCTTGATTTGGAAAGTCCCTGTAACTTGGTTGGCGAAGAGTTGGGAGTCGCATCGAAGGACGACTCGTCGTGCTCCATACTGTAGAGATAGCTTCAGTCTTGCAATTACGACCTTGTACTCGGCCTCATTGTTAGTCATATTGGGGCACTATCTAGACTGGCGGATGATTACCCATTTGGGACCTCGAGTACGAGTCCTAATCCGGAACCTGGGAGAGGTACGAGAAGTTTCCTGCTCGACTTCAGGCATTATCTTGGCGCTGAAATCGGCTAGTACTTGCGAATTTATCGCCATTCGCGACTGATATGTGATAACATGCTTGCTCAATTATATGGCCTATTTGGCCAGTCTCCTCGACAGCTTGGGCTTATGCAGAATGCTTCTTAGGGGAGAAGGTCGTGACCACCGATATGGGGTGACATTGAAAATAGGGTCTAAGCTTTCGTGAAGCTATGGCTAATGCCAGAGCCAACTTTTCGAGGTGGGGATACCTCGTTTCGACATCGACCAGGGTTTTGCTAATATAATAAATTGGAGACTGCGTACCTTTGTTTTTGCGGACCAACACTACACTTACTGTGACCTCTGATACGACCAAGTATATCGGGAAGCGTTCACCGGGTTATGCTTTGGCGAGTATTGGAGGCAAGGACAAATATGCCTTTAGTTCCCTTAAGGCGTCGATGCATTCTGAATTGCACTGGAGCCTGTTGTCTTTCTTGAGCACGCTGAAAAATTTGTGGCATTTATCAGAGGATCGTGAGATGAATCTCGACAGAGCGGCTATACGACCGGTCAGTTTTTGTACATGTTTCTTGCTGGTCAGCACTTCAGGTATTCCTTCGATAGCTTTGATCTGGTCGGGGTTGACCTCAATGCCTCTTTGCGACACTAGGAAGCCGAGGAACTTGCATGAGGTTACGCTGAAGGACCACTTTTCAGGGTTTAGCTTCATGCCATAACCCTTTAGTATATCGAAGGCCTCCTTCAGGTGGTCGATATGATCTTCTTTCCTTTTGGGTTTGACCTACATATCATCTACGTATACTTCCATTGTTTTACCGAGCTGGTCCTTGAACATCTTGGTGACCAGCCTTTGATAGGTCGCTCCTGCATTTTTCAACCCAAGTGGAATGACTCTATAGCAGTACGTCTCTGATGAGTTATGAAAGTGGTCTTTTCCTGGTCGTCTTCTTTCATGAGGAATTGGTTGTATCCCGAATAGGCGTCCAAGAAGCTTAACAACTCGTGCCCTGCTGTTGCGTCGATGTGTTGGTCAATGTGCGGCAACAAAAAAGAGTCCTTTGGGAATGCTTTGTTTAGGTCTGTGAAATCCACGCACATGCGCCATTTCCCATTTTTCTTCTTTACCACGACCACGTTGGCGACCCATTGGGAGTATTTGGACTCTCTGATGGAGCCGTTGGCGAGCAGTTTTTCCACCTCATCGTGGACGGCCTCGTTGATTGTGACATTGAATTTTCTTCTTATTTGTCGTACTGGTGGGTAGAATGGGTCTACGTTCAACTTGTGCGTGGAAATGTAATTCAGGATACCTGGCATATCTGCATGGGAGAAAGAGAATAGATCTGCATTGTCAGTTAAAAATTTATGAAATTTTCCTGGTTCGAAGAGTATATGGCCGATGTAAGCCTTTTTGTTGCGGTCGTTTTTATCTATTTGGACGGGGTCGAGGTCTTCTACAGTTGACCCGGTGGCCTCCATGATGTCGGGGTCCTTGATGAGATCTTTTTGTTCATCGGGTTTGGGCCCCGACTTTGGTGATTGGTATGCTTCCGATCCCGTTCCCTTTAACTGTTAAGTGTGTGTACAGTCTTGGGCGATGTGATAGAATTCTTTGGCCGTGCACTATTCGCCTCAGATGCTGAATATCCCCCATGGGGTACGGAACTTGATTACTTGATATAGGCTGGATGGGATGGCTCACATGGTGTGTATCCAGGGTCACCCTATAATGGCGTTGCAGGTTGTGTCCTGGTTCATGACATGGAATGTTGTCTCTAGGGTGACGCCCCCGACTAGGACGGGTAGCGTTATTTCTCCTGAGGTCCGCTCAACTGCATTGTTAAAACCTGTTAGTGTTATGCAGCGTGGTACTATCTTGTCCTCGAGTCTCATTTGTGCGAGGACTCAGGGGTGGATAATACACGCGCCACTCCCGTCATCTACAGTTATTCTTTTTACATCAGTATCTGAAATACATAAAGTAATGGCAAGAGCATCGAAGTGAGGAAAAGTCAAACCGTGGGTATCTGACTTATCGAAGATGATACTGTCTTCGAGTTCATCATACCGTTCCTGAGTGATCGACCGTTTCAGTTGATGTGTGGTGGTGAACTTCATGTGGTTGATTGCTGCTTTGTCGCCTCCGCCGATGATCATTTGGATGATTCGGGCGGGGGAGGGAAGCTTTGGAGGGCCTTTGTGTTCTCGTCCACGACCGAAGTTGGCTCTTCCTCGATCGCTCATCATCTCCTTTAGGTGTCCTTGATGGAGCATATTCACCACTTCTTGTCGCAGGGCTATGCCGTCTTCGGTCTTGTGACCTCGCTCCTGGTGGAATTCAAAGAGGGCTTTTGACTTTATGGTGCTTGGGTCGGACTTTATTTTTTGTGGCCACTTTACCTTCGGGGCGAGCTTCTCTAGTGCGTACACTATTTCTGAAGGGGAAATACAAAAATTGTGAGCAGATAAGAGTGGAGGCAGACCTCTGTCGTTTCGTTGAGTCCCTGCATTTTTCCTGGGCGGCCCTTCTGTATGGTGAGGAGATAGTGGGATGGCCACTCTAACATATGGTTGGTGCCTATATCGGTTGAGGCGTGGACCTGAATGATCTCTTCGACTGTCGTTGCGTCAATCTTTCCTCGACTCCGTTTGGATTGATGTTAGCCGTTGAGTTGGACCGTTGAGGTCGTCCTCGTCCGCTATCACCTCGGCATAGTAGGCATTGTGAATTTCTTCCCAAATGGTGGGAGGATATTTCATGAGTCTGGTCAGTAATTTTCTGGTCGCCCTCGACCTGTTCCTATTGTCGCNGTAAGGAATTCTGTTAACCCGGGAGAAGGTGTTAGGCATTCCCGAGTTCCGTGGTTCTAGCACGATCGCTTAACTATTAATATTTGGCCTAATTTACATATTTTAGCCTATTGTGCATTTACCCTTTTTTCTTTTTAACCGCTTTTAGTATTTATGGATTTATTTTGAAACAAGTCACGATGAGGTGCACTTGTTAGTTTTTTGGACACATTATAACTACGCCACATGAAATGCACCCGCAATTACAACATGTGATTATTATTATAGTTTGAAGTTGAAGACGGGGACATGAGTTGTCGCTCCCGAGTGTTGGTTGGGGTAGCTTTGGTATAATATTTGATTTTTATCAAGTTTCAAGCTAAAGGTCTTGTTCTTCCGAAAAGACTGCCTAAATGGTGTTTACTAAAGACGACGTGTTTCGGGCTATAGCCATGTTTTAGCCCCTAATGGTTTCTTTTTAGGCCATCCTAATTAGGTCACTTGGACATAATAAAAAAAAAATAGTTAAGAACAACATACTAATACATGTCACATCTATATGGCAAGAAATAAGGCAAATTTTGAGATGTGAACATGAGGTTACGTGTTCAAGATTTCTTTACCGTTTGATACACTCCTATATACTAAACAAGAGTTTTATATACAGCTCATGGACCTTTAAATTTTGTGACAGAACAAGCCTTAAAAAAAACTGAATTAGACTACGGTTGCTTTTATTTGGAGCAGACAGTAAAAAAAAGATTCAGATTTCAGGTTTTACCTTTTTGATAATCGATTCAAAAAAAACCCCTTTTGTGTTCAGTAGCGAGGAATTTACAGCGGATTTCATGAATGAAAAAAAACATCCTCATGCTAATTGACAACATAAGGGAAAAAGGACTGGTTACAGATTGTTTAACACAATTAATGGGTCTTAACATTCCAGGCCCCATAGCCTGGAATTCAGACGCTACCAGGCTCAATTGGGCCAGGTTCACGAGTCTGGCCCAGTTCGGGTGACCTTGGCGTGTCTGGACCATAACTACTATAGTAACGTTTCTGAATTAAGAAAAATACAACTGATCATAAATT
>MDKI01033928.1:0-17756 GCA_005239505.1 Nicotiana paniculata | reverse complement strand
AAAGATACAATATTAAATCACCTACTACAACCAACTAGACTCAAAAGACAACAGATGGAACTAGTTCTTCTAGCTGGTTCAAGTAGCTCCAGATTCACACTCTCCATTTGGCTCGAACTGGTTGCAAAATTTCTTCACGAATTTTGCTCTCAATTCTTGATAAATTTATGCTTTTGTGCGAATGTATACAATAAGAACAATCTGCAATTTATAGGAGTTAGTAGATAAGGAATTAACTAGAATCCAAATGCAACTCTTCCTTGGTAGAAGAGTTCTAGTCAAACTCAACTCCTAAATCCTTCCTTATCTTAGATTCTGTTCTTATTGAATAAGGAGTCCTTCTGCAACTTCGTTTTTGCAATCTTTTCGATAAGAAGATATCTCAATTTTACCAGAATACATTTATCTCATGCATGTGCATCTCATGTGCCTTTAACTCTACTGGTCTATGTCACTTGTGATGGACCTGGTTCACCCGGGAGTTCCTTTGTCAATCTTCAAAAGTATTTCCTTTCTTGGGCCAACAGTAATTGTCCTTTAATTTACTTAACATAATCTTATCACACTGATCCCTGATCCAATAATCTCGTCTCACCCAGTATGAACTGCTCAGACAACAAATCAGCCCAACATGACCAACAGTCTCACATGACATCATAACACGCCAATAGGCCACAACTCGAACCCGATACATAAGGAATGACTCAGGAAGGGACTACTCGACTCACGCAACTTATTATGAACTCTTCTCAGAAAATAGAAAGTAAGACACAAGAAAAAATAAATAAATATAGGAACGTTACTCATCATCACACTGTTGCGGCGTGCAACCCGATCCAAATAACAGGCCTGTGGCGGCGTGCCACCTGATCCCATCATACAAATTCACATAAGGAAATATACACGGAGCTGAATTGCTCACTATTACACATTACCGAATATCGGTCACAAGCACGCTAAGTGCATAATACCATCCTGGGGAGACTGATAAGGCCATATGCTACAAAATTCAAGCACGACGCGGGACCTCAATACACAAGAAATTATCAAGCCTTTTCACAACTCACACGGCAAAATCATAATAGTACCTGAATTTGACGAAGACGGGACAACACCTGATATCCCAACACCCCTCCTTGAGGGGCGTTATACTGAAACGAACATATCTGCCTCACATGAAGGCCATAATCATATTTAAATCCATCCACAAACATCGAATCTACCTTGGTCGCACCAAACTAGGCTAATAGCCTTACCTGTGTCTATATTAACCCACTTCCTTTCATAATACGCAAGAACAACCATCATAGCCGGAACGATATCCCACAATCCTAAACCAACTGGACTGAACCCCTTCCTAGCAAAGTTTTCAAACAAGCAATATTGCACTTCCTTATACTTGGTCTAAATCTTCAATCAATCAGGTGATTTACCTGTCACACTTATACCATCTTCCTGTGGGCATGCTCCCATGACCCTCCACGAGGTAACAAGTCTTCCCATCCATAAAACCGACCACACTAAGGCCGCAAAACACATCAAGAACCCATGACTAGGGTACAAAGCCTCTCTCACCGAATATCGATCTCAGGTGACACTGAAGATAACACCAGCTTACTTTGAACTTTTAAATCACTTTTTCCCTGCTCATCCGAGCTCATGACATCCTTGTCAACACAGAACCACAACCTCGATCCTTACTTCTAGTTACATACTGCTTACTGCACCTAACATGCCAATATGAGATAACGCAAGAATTCCATCATAACTTCTGAACCACTAATAAGGTGAACACTTCATCATATAGAAACCTTTTACTTACCTCAATTCAAGATAACAGTAAAAACATTCAAGTGAATTCTCACAATCACACAACATGCAAATCTTTAAGTAGTGGTCTGAACCACCGTAACCCTTCCGGGATCCGCCTACACTTGACAAGCCATAAAACTCGAATGCTCCCAAATGAAATCCATTACGACAGCCGACAAACCCCACACAGATCTGCACAAACCACATGCATGCTTTAATTACACCGAGGAAACTGATCACTGCCGTACATGTACCATTTCAACCACCTTCCCTATTCCCAGAAATTATACTGCGAAAGCTCGTCTATGCATTAAGAAAAATTCTGAATCTTCCAAAGCCTAACCCTGCTCCGATAGGACCAACTTTTGCACACATTCATCAAATACCATGCACAATTACCATTCTACTCCTTTCCCTTAGCTGTACTAACTTTCCAATATGCTGACAATCCGTAACCCCATGAGAACACAATCCTACAGCCCAACTGCAGGTGGTGGGACTCCCCCACTTAGCCCGAAGCTACTCCTGGCACCACTCTAGACCCTGCTGAGATCCTTTCTCCTTTGTTAACATGAATCTTGCTCAACCGATCCGTCCAATTCTTCCAAATCCTCTTGCTAGCATTCCCTAATTACCCAATTCTTTAGCATTATTCACACATCTTTCCTCCTACCGAACAGCCACTAGAATCCCTCACCGAGACTTGCCAACCACACGACCACTAACCTACTCACAGGAGGTAACCCACCTGTGGAAATTACCAACTGACACCTTCCAACGACGATGAAATGCACATTCTCTGCAACATCACTACCCCATCCTAAGACCGTTCTCATTCACTAACCTTACCAGTCCGTCCGCTCCCTATGTACATCTACCAAATGCGCTACAATCCTTTTAATTCACCACTATGCTGCCGCTCCCCCACTTTGGTCAAACTCCCCCTCTATGCGACTGCTCGACTTCCGCGTTTTACACCTGGCCTCTTAGAAATGGAACCACCGCCTAACACTTTTCACATATCTTCCTTCATCGTATGCTGCCCAATTGCTGCCTCCATTCAATATCATTCTCTGAAGTTCTTAATCCAGCAGTTCGCCACGACTTCAAACTCTCCAAAGATCATCTATCTCGAGCTGCCTTCATTATCAATACTTATCCAATACTGAACCACCGCATCTCACAGTCTTTGACAGCCGCTTCTTAAATACTTCTTCACAATACTCTGACCCCATGAAACTGAAGAAACCATGGCACTGACGAACTTAACACATTCCATTCGATCAAGGATGACGATAACACATCACAGGTGAATACTCTACTTTACTTGAAAACACCAAGTCTTACTACTTTATCAACCCCAACCGGACCATTCATAATCCAAATGCCTTTCCTCTGCCGGAACTAAAATACTGAAATCTCGAAATCACACTCTGAGAAGACCTCCCTTCAAACCATTCATCACCCCAACATATGGGCAAGCATTCTATCATCATATCGACATTGCGCGATAACCAATCGTAAACATCATCAGCACCTGAGCATAGCCTCAAAGTTCTCAGAAACACAGCAACCGAGCTGAAACAACATAATATTCTTCTGCTGGGCAACAACAACAACCCCAACCAACTACACATGGGAAACAACTCGCACCATATCCGTAGCACCATATCAATTCCTCAAATTACCGATTCATGAAAAGGGCTTCGTGACGCGTAAGATTGAGTAGGAATAAACTTAGGTATAAGCCTTAAAGGAATCAAATCACACGATGAGGAATCAAGAAGGGAAGTACTCCTAACAACCCTGTAGCCTCTCGAAGATAGGTACAAACGTCTCCGTACCGATCCGCAAGACTCTACTAGACTTGCTCATGACTCGTGAGACCTACGGGAACCTAGAGCTCTGATACCATGTTTTCACGACAAATCTATTAAGGTCGTGATGGCGCCGGACACCACCGCCAGGCAAGCCAATCTTTAATTAGTTAAGTTAGATTTTTCTTATTTTAGCATTTAAGAAAATCATTACCTTTCACTTTATTACATAATAACTAAATAAAATCCGTTAAGTAAATACAATAGTTTGAATATTCCATTTTCGCACATATATCCCAACACATCCCAGAACCCGGTGTCACAAGTACATGAGAAAATTCTAAGAATTTCACAAATACTACAAGCTTGTCCGAAATACACATTGGACAAGGAATTTAAAGGGGAAATAAATACAATATGAGGGAGACTCTGTCAGCTGCGGATCGCCTCTGGATGATGCAACTCGCCTAAGCCTCCAACCAGCCACGTCTCTATGAAAGTACCTGTGCAATAAAAATGCACAACAAATGTAGCATGAGTACGAAAATAACGTGTACTCAGTAAGTCGCCCGCCTAACCTCAGAGAGGTAGTGACAAGAGGTCGAATTAGACACTCACTAAGGTCCAACAAATTAATTTAACAAAATATGATGAACACGGTAGGCATGTAAAGGTAGTAAAGAAGCAAATATATAAGGCACTGAAGTCCAAGTAAATACCGGAAGTAAATAAACAGTTACTACTTCCTCATTTCCCCCCAAATATCTTAAATAAACAATTTCTTCTTTGTTTTCCCCCAAATATCTTAAATAAACAATTACTTCTTATTTTTCCCCCCCAAATATCTTATCACTTCAAAATCCATGAAAAACATTTAACAATTTAGCATGCGCATACAGGATAAGGACAACCGGTCTGAGCCATCATAATAATCATCTCTGTGCACTACCGAGGGTCGAACGACCCGTACCATAAGTGAACTCAATAAAATAATCATGTCTATGCACTGCCGAGGGTCGAACGGCCCGAAACATAAGTGCATCTTTCAATAAAATAATCATATCTATGCACTGCCGAGGGTCGACGGCCCGAACCATAAGTGCATCTTTCAATCCGCCGTGGCGTACTGCCCGCTCCCATGAGAGTGGGGGAAATAACACTCCGCTCGCGGAATGTAAATTGCGAAGCGGTCACATGCAGTCATGCACAATCAACAGTCCACCCCGACTACATCGGGAAGATAAATACTCAAGAAAATGACAAATTTCTCTTTTGAAAATCACAAAAATAGTATTTAAATCTTTTCTTGAAATTCATTTGCCAAGTTTAATAATATTCAATAATATCCGGAATACAATTATCCACGGAGGAAATTAATTCTCTTTCTAGATGATTAAGAAAATGAACTCTAGTCTTCTTTAGATATTCAATTACGATATCGATTATATTAGCAGTCTAATATTACAGGCAGGATCACATGTACAACATGTAAGGCATGCTAGTGGGTCCTAGACTAACCAGACATGGCATAATAGTAGCTACGCACGGACTCCCGTCACCTCGTGCGTACATATCCCCCGCATATAGTAGCACATACTTAATTAGTTCACATAGGGGGACAATTCCCCCTCACAAAGTTAGAAAGGAGACTTACCTCGCTCAGAAATTCCATAACCGGCTTCCAAGCCCTTCCGATGACTCAAATCGATGCATAACACCCCAAAACTATCCAAATAACGACAAACCAATGAAAATATACTCTAATATTCGTTAACAATTCAAATTATATCATTTCCCAACCCCGCTCAATGAATTGACTAAAATGCCCTCAGTCCCACCTGCCCGGATTTCAAAATTTCTCGAAGATAAACTCTACCCATAGCTTTACTTGTTCAAATATACAATTTACTCAAATATTCATGCTCAATTCGTGGTTAAAATCCAATTTACCAAATTTCTAGGTTTTCTTCAAAAATCCCAATTTCCCACAATTTTCATGTCTAATTCCATGTATAAACCTTGAACTTATCTTGGAAATGAGAAGGAATCACTTACCTCTCGATGCTTGATGAAAATCACTCTTTGAAATCCTCCAAAATCGCCCCAACCAAATGAAATTTGGGGAAGAAATGAAATTTTCCCGTTTAAAATAGAACACTGGCTAGGTAAACCTTCTGTGCGATCGCACTCCTTCAACCACGATCGCATAAGCCAAATCTCAGAGGCCTCCAAAAATAAACTATGCGATCGCAAACATTGCACCGCGATCACATAAGCCAAATAATCCCACAGCCTCCTTAATGCACTGTGCGATCGCATTCTCATCCTTGCGATCGCATAGGCAAAAATCCAGCAGTCTTCAATTCCTTCTATGCGATCGCACTACCATACCTGCGATCGCACAAGCCTAAATTTCAGCCCCTTTAATTTTCCTTGTTCGCGACCGCACAAAAATGGACGCTATCGCATTGCACAACAAAAACACCAGAAGATTGCAATAACAAATCACTTGGAATTGACCCGAAACTACCCCGGAACACACCCGAGGCCCTCCGGAACCCCGTCCAAACACACGACTCAGTCCCATAACATCCCACGAACTTGCTCGAGGCTTTAAATCACATCAAACAATGCCGAAATCATGAATCGCACTAAAATTCAAACTTGATAAACTTGATTTTTCAAGCTTCCACTTCCGATGCCGAAACCCGTCAAATCACCTCCGATTGACCCCAAATTTTGCACACAAGTCATATTCAACATTACGGACCTGCTTCAACTTCCGGAATTGCATTCCGACCCCGATATCAAAATTTCGACTTCCGGCCGGATTCTTCAAAACCTTCAAATTTCTATCTTTAGCCAAATGACTTCAAAATGACCCCCGGACATCCGAATTCACTTCCGGTCGCGCTCCCAACGCTAGAATCACCATATGTAGCTATTCCCAGACTCTCCCAAACGGACATCAATATCACTGAAATGCGCTTCAAGCTAAACTTAGGAAATTCCTTCAAAAATGCTGACTTCCACAATATACGCCGAAACGCTCCCAGATTATCCAAAACCAGATCCGGATATACGCCCATGTTCGAAATCATCATACGAACCTGCAGGAACCTTCAAATCCTGATTCTGAGGTCGTTTACTCAAAATTCCAATCTTAGTCCATTTCTCCAAACTTAAGGCTTCTGAAATGAGAATTTTCTTTCCAAATCAACTCTAAACTTCCCGAAATTCAGTTCCGACCACACCTACAAGTCATAATACCTGAAATGGAGCTGCTCACGACTTCAAACTGCTGAACGATGCGCTAGAACTCAAAACGACCGGTCGGATCGTTACACCCTTAAAATGGAAAACCCTCAAATTCCAAGCAAAATCCTGACTTGGAATACCTTATTCCCTTTCATAATTTGGAACATCTAGCTTACAAAGAAAAATAAAAATATAAACAATACTACCACACCATTATCCCTTGATAATATCATAACCCAATCCATCGAATTTATATTTACTAACAGATCGAAAATCCAATTGAGATAGAAAAATTAACCTAACAATCAGTTGAATTAAATCTCAAGCTGGTTGGTATAAGCTAAATATCGATGGTGCTTTTAACAAGGCCAATACTACTGGAGGCATAGGAGGAGTAGTTAGGAATCATAATGGTGACTGCTTA
This sequence comes from Nicotiana paniculata, assembly GCA_005239505.1. Lineage (NCBI taxonomy): Eukaryota > Viridiplantae > Streptophyta > Magnoliopsida > Solanales > Solanaceae > Nicotiana > Nicotiana paniculata. Next base: position 10,445 of record MDKI01033928.1, on the reverse strand, counting down.
ATAGCGCTCACTTAAAAAATTACCACTAAGAACCCAATCCACGCAGAGCTAATGGCACTTTATCAAGGGCTTTGTATTGCAAATAACAAGAAGCTGTTTTCATTGGAGATAGAAACTGATGCTACACAGGTAATCTTCATTAACGAAGGGTGCAAAGCTTACGGATCTATTATTAATTCATGCAGGTTGCTTCTGGCACAAATGGACATGGTGGAAATGCATCACATCTTCAGACAAGGGAATGAAGTAGCATATACCCTAGCAAAGCATGCAACAGACATCCCAACATTAAATAAAGTAGAATTTTGGTTGCTTCCACCACCTTTTGTTCTGGCCAGGATGCTGGCAGATAAGGATGGTGAGGGTGTTGTAAAAACTATTTCCTTTAACTGTTGTAGGAATCTTGCTACTCTTGGTAATCAACATGCTATACATCGATTATCATCCAACTATGATCCTCGGGATCATATCTACTACTGTAATACCTAACGTTTCGGTTTAATGAAATAATTATCTTTCCCATAAAAAAAACAAGGAGAAATGGAATATGTGAAGTGACAACGTCAATAAAAAGTTGAAAACAAAAGAAGCTCAACTTATTGAAATTTCTTTCATTCAAGACTTTAAGTTAAAGCAGAAATAGGATACAATTGGGGTGTCTTTAATTTTTGGCCTTTAATGCATGTCGCTTGACCAATAAGTTAAAAGTCAAATGTTTTTCCCCATGAGCAAAATTTTTTAAGCTTAAAGTTTTGCCTATTGGTCAGGCAATTTGCCCCAAAGGCCAAAAGTTCAAGACCAAATACTGTAAAAATAGCACATGCTAGTTAATTTTTAGAATGGTCTTTCAAAAATAGTCAACGTTTGCAAAGTTATCGAAAAATAGCCAGTATTTTTCTGCAACACAGGAAGTTCCACCATAATATACTGGAGATTGGTGCATCTGTGTATGAACTTTCAGCTAGAGGTGTTCAAACCGAACCGAAAAATGGCACAAAACTGATTAAAAAATCCGACTAGGTTTGATTTGACTTGGTTTAGTATTGAGTAAAAAAACCCGAATCAAACCGACATATAAATTTATACTTTTAAGACTTTATATTGAATTTTCTTTATTTGGGATCTTCTCATGTGTTAACCTAGAAAGCGTATATTAACGAAAATTATTGTTAGACGACTAAGAAATAACAATCATGTATTACTAAAGAAATTCTCCCATTAGAATGTTTTAATAGATCTTATGTTTGTCAATTTTTTCAATATTTACTAAACATATATTCACTTATAAAAATTTATCGATAACTTTAATAAAATAAGATTAGAATAATATTTTCATGTAACAAAAAAGAAATTGAAAACCCAAAAAACTCGACAATATACTGGAACTCCAATATATTGGTTTGGTTTGGATAAAAAATGAACCAACCCGGTCCATGTACACCCCTACTTCCAGCATATTATGCTGGAACTCCAACACGCGGAAAGTTCCAGTATAATATACTGGAATGCTCCAATCTTCAGTATATTATGCTGGATCGGTATATTATACTGGAACACTAGTATATTATATTGGAGTATTTTTTCGGATTTTAAATAATGTTTTCGTTCAGATTTATCTTTACATGAAAAGTGGCTAAATTTCAATTACTTTTGAAACTATGACTATTTTTGAATGACCACTTGTAAATCTGGCTATTTTTGAATTTCTCCGCCAAATACTTTCAAGGTCATTTGTGAGCTTAACCTTAATTAAAGACCAAAACGGATCATTGCACCGTATGGCCATTTTTTATGCCATACTTTAAGTTCCATTTCCAGCAATTCAGTGGGTTAAATTTCGTTTAATCGGATGATTATTTTTTCAGGTAAATTTTGTTCAGTGAGTTAATGGAGAAAAGAAGTTAAATGTTGGCATAAAAAGGGTATCCACACTATGAATCAAAAATGCCGCAAGCTCAAATTTTGATCTTTAGTCTTCCCTTGTTAACTCCGTAAAAGTAGCATATCATTTTGCGGTCTAACCATGATAATCGAGGTGTACACAAAAATTTTTAGAAGCAGTGTCAATATTTACAGAAGAGCGGTAAATAAATAATACTATTAACTACCACATTACTTAGCAAAAAATAGCCTTAATTCATTGATTTTACTGAGTGTTGAGTTAGAATAGGTCATGAGTTCAATTCTATCTATATAAAAATTTTAAAAATAAAGGCTCTCTCAACTATTTGCCAAAAAAAAAAATGATCTTGTTGATGTTCAAATCTCTGACCTCGGTAAAATTAGAAACTTAACCAGCATATCAAACAACAATATATGTCAAGCAGTGTCATTTCCTTTATCTTATTATTTCGTACATCATTACTATCTCGTAAAATTTTTCAATGAAGCAATGTCGCTTGACACCGTTTTGTTTCACGTGCATCCGCCCCCTCGACCATGAACCAACCATGACTTGGGAGCCATGAGAAAGGGAAATAAGAAGAATAACTAATTTGCGTTAAGTTGAAACAAATTGTACAGACCGCCAAATTTGGCAAACTTTTTGTGAGGAATTTATGGGGACTACCTATTAAACTTAAACGAATTATCCGGTTATACCCTCTTGGATAATAACTACTATACATACCTATTCCTTATAAGATTATTACTCGTCCATCCATTAAGAAAGTCTTAAAGTCTTCAGGAGCAATGAACCTATACCTAACCCACACTTGATCTTCCTTCCTTCAATCCAAGGTAAGAAATGTTTTTTATTTCTTTCTTCATTAATTTTCTTTCTTTGTTCTTGCTTTTATTTTTATATAAGTGAAATTGTTTATTTGATAGACAATCTTTTTATAATATCCGCAAAGTAAAATATTGACAAATTAATTGGTGCATAGAGTAGCAATTTGTGTTTAGTTATGTGATGCTTTTGTGTATACAACAAAAGAGATTTGCTCAATATCTACAAATTACGATTCAATTAACTCACTACACGCATGTAGTTTAATTTTTTCTTGCTGAATGAAATCTTTGCCTATTGAATACCTTTCATCGCCACAAAACGCTCTCTCCCCCTCCCTACAAATTTTATATTTTCTCATCGCTATTTGTTCTAGTTCGAGTCATTTTTCGAAATTTAATGTTATTTTGGTGCTATTAAATATTGGTTACAGTACCTTCTAAAGTTCATACTAAAATTTGATCACAACTAAAGCTGATTTGAAGTGATTGAGATTGAAATTTTTAGTTAAAAATCGTAAAAAAACACAGTCACCCAACAATATACTGCTACAATATATAATATATTGTAGAAATATATATCTATACTGCAATAGTATACTAATATAGTATACAATATACAATAATGATATACTGTAATAATGGAAGAAAAATACAATTACCCAACAGTAAACTGCTACGATATATAATATACTATAAGAGTATATAGCTATACTGCAACAAAATACTGTTATAGTATACAATATACTATAATGATATACTATAATAATATGCAATATACTACAATAGTATGCTGTAATAGTACACAATATACCATAATAGTATACTTCGACTACTATTTGTTGAATCATCTAGGTGCTATAGTGCACAACTAAAGTCATGATTATAGTAAGATTATACTTTTATAGTATACAATGTAATATAATGATATATCGTAATAAATAAGTTTTTAAAATTTTCCAACTAGGTCCTTGCAAATATTTTTTTAAATGAATTTTGATGAATTTCCATGAAAATAATGTTCATTGTATAAGAAATAGGTGTCAAAAGACATAAAATAGTAAGATGGGTAAAAAGGGAATTTTAAAAAAAGTTGAATGAAATTAGAAAAGGTACGATTAAAAAAATAAGCAAAAGGAAAGAAAAATTAAAAAAAAAAGAAAAGAAACAAGCCAAAATTGAGTATACAACCAGATTATGGTGAATAAAGAAAAACAATAATATGATTCTGGAAAAAAATATGAACAAAAAAAGAAAAAATAAATAAAAATGAGAAAAAATAAAATGGGAAAAGAAAGAATAGAAAAATAAGCAGAGAAATAAAAAGAACATGAGAAAAAAAATAATCACCCACAAAAGCTACAATGGGTATAAAAAGTAATTAATTTGGTGGATAGAAAAACTAATGAATATGCAAAGATAGATTAGTTTAGTTTTTATGGGTAAAGATATAAAATTCCCAACTTTTTTTCCAACCCATTTATGTGGCCTGTAATGTTTGAAGACTTATTATTTCATCTATGGAAAACTCCCATGTCACTGCAAAAAGTATTCTGTCTAATCCCTACCGACGACATTTATGAACAGCTAAAGCACCAAAACGCAACTCAGTAAAAAGAAGAATTAATCTAAATGACAGTTCACCCGATCGTGTAAACTAAAAGTTCTTGGCGAAAGTATAATAGTATATGTATATTTTATGTATAATATATATACTAGCTTTATAGTACATGCATTGCACGTGTGGTTAGCGTAATCAGTAAAATATATGTATATGAAGAACATGTTGTGATGACCCAAAGGTCATACCGTGAATTTTAGCTAAATCTATGTTCCGAGGTCATGAAAGCCTCTTTTTATCTCACCTCGATATGCGTGCGCAGTCCGGGCGTGTAGCCAGGAAGTTTTTAAGTGGAAAATTGATTAAATGATGATTTTACATTAATTATTTGAGTAAAGTTGACTTTGGTCAATATTTTTGGTAAACGGACCCAGACCCGTGATTTGATGGTCCCGGACGGTTCGTAGGAAAATATGGGACTTGGACGTATGCTCGGAATTGAATTCCGAGATGCCAAGTCAGAAAAATAAATTTTTGAAAAACATTATTTTCTCAAAAATATAAAGATTTTTGAAAGTGAGATTTGATGTGAAACTCGTGTTATCGGGCCCGTATTATGGTTCCGGAGCCCGGAACACGTTCAGTATGACTATTATGTGTTATCTGTGAGATTTGGTAAGAAACGGACTTGGTTTGACGGGTTTCGGATCAAAAACTGAAAATTTTAAGTTTATGAGGTTTTTGAGAATTTTCATAGATTTTGAGGTTTAATTCGATGTTTATGATGTTATTTGGGTGTTTTGATTACTCGAATAAGTCCGTAGGATGTTATTGAGGTTGTGTGTATATTTGGTTTGGAGCCCCGAGGGCTCGGGTAAGTTTCGGGGTGCAAAACTTAGGAAAAATCTGATGTTTTTGAGCTGTTGCTCGTGTCCAGGGATTTACCCTATGCGAACGCACAGGGTAATTGAGGGCTGGGGATTCAGGGTAGTGTTTTTCAGTGCGAACAACCATGCCAGGTGCGAACGCGGAGAGGTAGCTGGGGTACACTGTGCGAACGCGGGGGGAGGGGTAAGTGCGAACGCACAGGTATAGAGGGGGTCCTGGGGGCTGGGTAGTGCTAACCCTGTGCGAACGCGGCTAGGTGGTCGCGAACGCATAGGGTATTTTTGTTCAGTGATTTTAAAAGACCCAAAATAGAATAGTTACGGGATTTTCTCCCAATTTTCACAACCCTCCTTCTTCCTCACACCCCATAGGCGATTTTGAAGAACTCTTCCACCATAGCTTCATAGGTAAGTGATCTTAACTCCATTTTCTTCCATTTTCATCAACGATTAATAGATTCTAGGCCTAAAATCATGAAATTAAAGGTAGAAATTGGGATTTTGGGTAGAGTTAGGGATTTTCGAATTTTTGGGAATTCAACCTCGTTTTGGGGTCAGTTAAAAAAACATTATATATTCGGGCTCTTGGGGGAATGGGTGATCGGGTTTTGGTCTGAACCCCGCTTGATTCCCGGGGTCGAATTTTGGAAATTTTGGAAAAATCTTGAGGAATCTATAATTAGGCTTTGGAATTGAATTGTGGAATAATTATTGATATTATTGAGTTGATTATGTATAGATATGATTGTTTCAGAGTCGGATTCGAGAGAAAAAGCGGTGTTAGAGGCTTGATTTGCATTCTTGGAGCCGAGGTAAGTGTTTGGCCTAACCTTAGCTTGAGGGAATACGTATTGAGTCCTAATTTCTACGTGTTTATTCCATTTTCAATGTATAGGTGAGGTGACGAGTACCTATATGTTGTTGTCAAGCATGACCGTGAGTCGGAAATTTGCAATTATATGATATTGTTTGGCTTTTACTATGTTTATGGGTTTAATATCAATTCTGATAGCTATTCATTTGGTATAAATTCTTAGATATGGGTATTGTTGAATAGTTGATCGATTGAGGAACATTATGTTGGATTATACACATGTGTAGGATTGGTTATAGCTGTGTCCCTTGCCGGGACGATATTATTTTTGTTGATTATTCCGTGCATTTAAGGTTTCTTAGTTGTTGATTTCCATGCCAACTGTTGTTTTGTGTTATTATGCACGAGGGGGTATTCCGTGTCATGTTTATGTTGTTTATGCACGAGGGGACATTCCGTTCCGTGATTGTGATGTTTATGCACGAGGGGACATTCTGTGCCATGTTTATATTGTTTATGCACGAGGGGACATTCCGTGCCGCGATTGCGATGTTTATTGCACGAGGGGACATTCCGTGCCATGTTTATGTTATTTATGCACGAGGGGACATTATGTGCCAAATTTTTATATTGTTATGCACGAGGGGACATGCCATACCGTGTTATGCTAAGAATATATACGAGGGGACATGACGTGCCGTTTTCTCTTCACTGTTTATTTTGTGTTGTCAATCCCCGTTATTATTTTCGGATATTTGGACTGTTGCTTCGTTCCGTCATTTCAGTACTTGCTATCCCTTTTCCCTAGCATGTTTCCCCGTTATTGTAACTTACTGTTTATTTCTTGTGGTTAGTTCCTGTTATATCTTATTTAAACTGCACATGTGTTATTGTTTGTCGTGTCCTAGCCTCGCCACTACTTCGCCGAGGTTAGGCTTGGCACTTACTCAGTACATTGTGTCGGTTGTACTGATACTACACCTGCACTTCTTTATGTTGTGCAGATTACGGAGCCGGACCTAGTGGACATTGAGTGAGGGAGTATCCTTTAGTCCAAAGTGACACCGAGGTAGTCTTGCAGGTGTCCGCAGGCCTTGGCGTCACCTCTTATCTTTTTCTCATTTTCTATCTTATCCTGTAATTCCAAGACAATTGTGTACACTTATTTCAGATCATTGTATTTAGAAAAATCTTAGAATGTTTATGAGATTGTGATACCGGTTTCTGGGGTGTAATTGAGGAAGTTTTTATGAGATTCATCGTTAAAGTTCTTGAATTTAGTAGTCTTCCGCATTTTTTTAATCATACTTGTTCTAGATATTATTGTTATTTCAATTGTAAACAGGTAAACTTAACCTAAAATATTGGCTTGTCTAGCGGGTTCAACGTTAGACGCCATCACGGCCTGAAGGTGGGATTTCGGGTCGTGACAAGTTGGTATCAGAGCACTAGGTTGACTAGGTCTCACAATTCACGGACAAACTTGTAGAGTCTGAGGGATCGGTACGGAGACGTTTGTACTTATCCCCCCATAGGCTGCAAAGTTAGAATACCTTCACATTTATTCTTCTCTGTCGTGCGGTTTGAATTCTAAATGCTAACTGATTTTCTATTCTATTCTCTCGAGATGACGAGAATGCGTGCTTCCTCATCTACCGATCAGCAGCCCGATCCTCCTGTTGCAGCTCCCACGAAGGGCCGAGGCCGTGCTAGAGGCCGAGGCAGAGCCAGGGCTCATCCCAGAGCAACATCACCAGTAAAGGACCCACATGTAGACTTTTCCGGTGAGATTCCTGCTCAGGCAGTTTCAGTTGGACCAGCTCAGGTCCCAGAGGGGTTCATTGCCACTCCGGTTCTTCAGGACGCTCTGGACCGTTTAGTGGGCCTTATAGAGAGCGTGTCTTAGGCCGACCTCCTTCTTAGTACACAAGCTGTGTCTCAGGCTGGGGCAGGGACCCAGACTCCTTCTACCTGCACACCAGAGCAGCTAGCTCCTCAGTTCCAGACTCCAGCACCTCAGGCAGCTGGAGCAGCTCAGCCGGGTTTTGTGGCACAGACAGTTGAGGGGGCAGCTATGTCTGCCGATGCTTTGTGGAGATTGGATCGGTTCACCAAGCTATTTCCTACTACATTTACTGGTGCACCATCAGAGGATCCCCAGTATTTCTTGGACATTTGCTATGAGGTTCTTCGGAACATGGGCATTGTGGAGTCCAATGGAGTTGATTTTGCTACATTCCGTCTTTCTGGTACCGCCAAGACTTGGTGGAGGGATTTCTGTTTGACCAGACCAGCTGGGTCTTCGCCCTTGACTTGGGCTCAGTTCTCCGAGTTATTCTTGGAGAAGTTTCTACCAGTTAAACAGAGAGAGGGTCTCCGGAGGCAGTTTGAACGTCTCCGGCAGGGATCTATGACTGTTACACAGTATGAGACCAGGTTCATTACTTTGTCCCGACATGCTATCATGATACTCCCCACTGATCGTGAGAGGGTGAGGAGGTTTATTGAGGGTCTATCTCATCCTATTAGACTCCAGATGGCCTGAGAGATAGGTATTGATATTTCATTCCAGGAGGCTGCTAATGTAGCCAGGCGTATTGAGATGGTCTTATCACAGGGAAGTGGTCAGTGGTATGACAAGAGGCCTCGCCATTCCGGTCGATTCAGTGGTGCCTCATCTGGAGGCAGAGATTCCTTTGGCAGAGGTCATCCTCCTAGGCCATTCGAGTCAGCGCTTCAGGTATCCCACAGTGCACCATCAGCTCCTATCAGTGCACCGCCGCTTCAGAGTTTCCAGGGTGGTTATCTGGTCAACAGGGACAGTTTCAAGGTCAGCAGTCTCAGCAGCAGAAATCTTGTTACACTTGCGGTGGTATGGGGCACATTTCCAGATTTTGCCCTCGAGCTTCTAGTGGTTCTCAGTATCTGGGTTCCCGAGCTATGATTCCCGCACCAGGTGCGACCCCACCCCCTCAACCAGCTAGGGGTGGAGGTCGAGGTCCTAGATGTGGAGGTTAGACTCATAGAGGTGGAGGAAAGGCCACGAGAGGTAGAGGTCAGCCCACAGTAAGTCGACCCAGATATGTTCTGGTTGGAGGGGCTCCGCCCCGGTGCTATGCTATTCCTGCCAGGCCTGAGGCTGAGGCCTCTGATGCAATTATTACATATATGGTTTCAGTTTGCAGCTGAGATGCTTCGGTTTTATTTGATCTGGGTTCTACATTCTCCTATGTGTCTTTATATTTTTCCCCTTATCTGAGCATGCCCCGTGATTCCCTGAGTACTTCTGTATATATGTCTACCCCGGTGGGTGATTCTATTATGGTAGATCAGGTCTACCGTTCATGCTTAATGGTTATTGGTGGTCTGGAGACTCATGTATATCTCTTGCTTCTTGATATGGTTGACTTCAATGTTATTTTGGGGATGGATTGGTTATCTCCCTACCATGCTATTCTGGACTGTCATGCCAAGACAGTGACCTTGGCCTTGCCAGGAGTACCTCGTTTGGAGTGGAAAGGGACTCATAGTCATTCTTCCGGTAGAGTTATTTCATATATGAAGGCTCGTCGTATGGTCGAAAAGGGTTGCTTAGCCTATTTGGCCTATGTTCGTGATTCTAGTGCTGAGGTTCCTTCTATGGAGTCTGTGCCCGTGGTTCGTGAGTTTCCAGAGGTGTTCCCTGCTGACCTGCCGGGTATGACACCCGACAGGGATATTGACTTTTTCATTGAGTTGTTTCCGGGAACTCAGCCCATTTCTACTTCGGCGTATCGTATGGCCTTGCCAGAGTTGAAGGAGTTGAAGGAGAAGTTGCAGGATTTGTTGGATAAAGGCTTCATTAGGCCTAGTGTTTCTCCTTGGGGTGCCCCAGTGTTGTTTGTTAAGAAGAAAGATGGCTCAATGAGGATGTGTATTGACTACCGGCAGTTGAATAAGGTTACTATTAAGAATAAGTACCCTTTGCCGAGGATTGATGATTTATTCGACCAGCTTCAGGGTGCTTCAGTGTTTTCCAAGATTGACTTGAGACCTGGTTACCATCAGCTGAGAATTAGGGCGTTTGATGTCCCTAAGACAACCTTTCGTACTCGGTATGGGCATTATGAGTTCTTGGTGATGTCATTTGGGTTGACAAATACCCCGCTGCTTTTATGGAGTTGATGAACTGGGTGTTCAGGCCCTATTTGGACTCATTTGTGATTGTTTTCATTGATGATATTTTGATTTACTCCTGTATCCGTGAGGAGCATGAGCAGCACCTTCGAGTTGTCCTTCAGACTCTGAAGGATAGTCAATTATATGCCAAATTTTCCAAGTGTTAGTTCTAGTTGGGTTCGGTCGCTTTTCTAGGCCATGTGGTATCATCAGAGGGTATTCAGGTGGATCCCATGAAGATTTCAGCAGTCAGAGATTGGCCTAGGCCCACTTCAGCTACAGAGATTCGGAGTTTCTT
>MDKI01236477.1:0-22923 GCA_005239505.1 Nicotiana paniculata | reverse complement strand
ATTCCTATATTACTTGTCGACCACGTACACTTGCGTGTGCATTGGGAAATCAACCAACACTCAACTCAAAAGCACCATGCATTTTTCAGAACCTGCTCACTTACTCTAACACAGAGGTCAATGACTTTAACTTACCTTCACAAGTCATGTGCCCTCACACAAACAATAGAAAGTAGTTCTACACACAATAAAATTTAAGAACAAATAAGAACTCAAACTAGAAATAATTCACTCACTCTCAGAAATAAAATTCATGCGCTACAAAGAATGTATCATAGGCTTGCCTGTAGTTTCATATTCTACTAATTGAGCTCATTTAGTCAGGATCAAGTAAAACTTTATTTTGGTTGTAATGTAGGCTGCGGGACGGGTATGATACATATGGATAATGGTGGCTACTCCTCCCCGAGAACTTTAATACATACAACACAAATTCAAACCCCAACCTTCACATCATATCAACACCAAGCTCCCAATTCGTTTAAGAACACACAAAGCAAAATTTAAAACTAGCAAGGACTAATTTCTTTATAATATATCGAAACACCAACATTTTTTTCCAATTCCCTACAAGTGCCTCTCACAGTTCTTTTCAAACAGTGCACATTTCTCCTTTTCTATTGTTCCACTCAAAAATCTAACCATATCTCCACTTAGATTTTAACAGCTCATAAATATATCAAGTGCTCATAGAGAGGTAAAAAGTTCAAACAGATAATCAATTCATACAAAGGGGTCAGGCTTGTAGTGTGGTTGCCAAAGAAAATAGGATTACAAGCTGAGAAAGGCTAACTAGGATACACAACAATTAGGTGGGTCATAGGCATATAATTGGCTCACAAAGAAATGTCTATTGATAATAGGCTAGATTCATGTAGTTTAGCGACTATTTATATCCCAACTTTACTATGCTTCACTGTTCTTGGAAGGTTAAATGACAATAAAATGGCTCTAATTGTGAAGTTTATGTTTTGCAGGAGCAAGTCGTGCTTATGAGGACATAGGACAGTGTTTGGAGCTAAATTAAAGCAAGGAAAGACCCTCAGAGTTGAGTACGTGTGAAATAAGGAAGAGAAAAAGAGAAAAATAGCTAACCCGCTCTAGCGTGGGCCAAAAGTGGCCTTAGCACGGCCACGCTAGAGTAGGAGAAATATGGCAGAATAAAGTGCCATTAGCGCGGCCCAAGCGCAGCCATGCTAGTCTAGAAGAAACGGGACAGTGTATATTGCATTTATCGCGGCCACTAGCGCGGTTCGAGCGCAGCCGCGCTAGTCCGTCCAAGAATGCGGTAACTTCAGGGGTAAACTTGGAAGTTTGGGGGCAATCCCACTTAACCTATAAAAGGTCCAGCTCGCCCAAAAGAGAGGATATCAAGGTTCTTATAGTTTTGTTCAAGGCAAGAAGAGGCAAGAGGCAAGGAGGATAATTCGGCACCGAGTTCTACCTTTCTTCCTTTTGTTTTTATCATTCATGATGAATTTTGCTGTTGTTATTATGAACACAATTATGGGTAGCTAATTATTTAGTCTAAGGTTTTTATGGAACCTGTTGAAGGATGAATTTCTTGTCGAATTAATATAGTTTGCCCAGTTTAATCTCTATTTGTTCAACTACGTTCTTGTTGTAGTTAATTGATAGGATCCTCAATTAGCTGTGCCTATTTAGTATGTATTACTCGGGAGAGAGTGCATATCTAGGTAATTTTTGAACAACACCACTCCCAAAGTATATGAGAAATCAATAACCGAGGATTTAAAGGTGGGATTAGGGATAACGAAGCCTTGGGTGCGATCTAAGTGAGCTGTAATAAAAGCCAGCTAGCGTAACTCGAGAGAGTGCGTCTAGTAAATTGTCGTAATTACTCGAGAGAGATTTACGATAATAAGAGTGCTCATGATCGGTAGAGACGATTAGGCAAATCTATATGACACATAACAGGAAGGGATTCCCTCAATAGGGAAAATCACAACCTTAGATCCTTCTCTTATTTCTTTACAACTCAATCATAGTTAACTCTTAGTTTAATTAATTTGATTCAGTTATAGTTAGTAGAAATATCACCAATTGTTATTCAAAATATCTGGGAAGTTGATTACGGAGAATTTAGTGAGTCTGACAAAAGTAATTGATAGGTTAATTCCATGTGGGATTTGACTCTAGGCTAAATACCCGGATTATATTTGCAACGACCGCTTAGTCCTTTTTATAAGGCATAGTTGGTTATGATCAAATTTTGGTACCGTTGCCGGGGAATTAACGGTGTTATCAATTACAATTGGAAGAAATACAAAATTCTTAGTGTAGTCAATTTTTTTCATTTTCAATCCATACATTGAAATTTTAACATTTGTTAACTTGGTTGTACAGGTGCATGCCTAGAAACTCATCAAGAACTGGTGAAGTGTTTGAAGCATTATCAGATCCCGAGAAAGTTTTCAAGGCCTTGAATCGGGCCAACCGGAAAAACAAACAACAACAATCAACTGAACAACCTGAACCAGACATGGCAGAGCTGGTAAACAACAGAAACAATAATGGGGATGACGTGGTAGACCCAGCTGCGCAGGTAGTGGCACCTCTTGTGCCATAGGCTCCTCTATATGACTGGGCACAACCCACAACAGAGAATTTGGCCACAGCAATAGCAGTCCCGCAGATACAGGCTGAATCTTTTCATATCACAAACAACATGCTACACTTGTTGCAGAACAAGGGACTATTTTCGGGGTCATACATTGAAGATCCCCAACAACATTTGAAGAATTTCCTGTCAATCTGCAAAACTCAAAGGCAGCCGAACGTGACTCAGGAAGCAATTAAGCTATTGTTGTTTCCATTCTCACTGACAGGATCAGTCCAGACTTGGCTAAATTCACTCCCTATCAATTCCATCACTACATGGGAGGAGTTAGTCAAGCAATTTGTGAACAAGTTTCATCCACCCAACAAGACTGCTCAGCAAATTGATGAAATTTTAAGCGTCAAACGGAAACCAATAGAAACATTGCAAGAAACATGGGAACGATTCAAAGGGATGTTGGTTATATGTCCGTACCACAGTATTCCAGAGTAGATGTTGGGGCAGCGGTTTTACATGGGTCCGGAAGATAGCGTGAAGGCTAATGTTGATGCTTCAGCTGGTGGAGAATTCTTGAGAAAATCATGGAGAGAAAGCCAGATCTTGCTTGACAAGATGGCACAGAATTCGGGGTGGACAACCAGGAATGCACCTATCACTCTAGTAATTCACTCAGTGGCCTTAGATTCAACCAACACTCTTGATGAAAATATGGCAACCTTAATGACACAAATAAGCATACTCACCAAAAAGGTGGAAGAGTCAGGGCAAAAGCAGCAGGTGCACATTGTAGATACAACCAATGGGGGCTTATGCACATCTTGCATTAGTCAGCCAATTGGTAGCCAGTGGAATGCTGAAAGTGATCATCATGACTACCTTGAGAACATGAATTATGTGTCTAATTATGGGGGCCAGAGACAGGGTGGTCAGAATTGGGGCTAGAAGAATCAGCCATATAGGCCAGTCCAGCCGCAACACAACAATGGAAACATGGGAGCCATGCGACCTCACGGTAATGTGGCACCCTACCAAAGGCCAGAGGGGTATAACAACCAAAATCAGCAGCAGGGTTATCATCCTCCTCAGCAGCAATATTGTGGGAGACAGGAAGATAGGTTTGCTAGACTCGAGGCAATGATGCAGCAGGTTATTGGGTCTAATGCAAAAATGAGTGAAAGATTAGATGCACATGAGTCAGACATAAATAATATTGAAGTGCAAATGGGTCAGATCTCGATGTCATTGAATAATCGTTCTCATGGGACACTACCTGCAGACACTCAGGTAAATCCAAAGGATCAAGGCCCAAAGCTGCTGATGGCAGTGAGTCTACGTAACGATAGAGACCTAGAACTGGAGCAAGAGAGGTTTCGAGAAAGCAGACAGGCTAAGACACTTGTACCAGTGCCCATTGAATAGATGATTCAGTAAAATTGACCGAGGTGACAGTGCAACCTGCCCAGGAAGAAACCAACACACAGATTGAGGCTGTGAAAGAAGATGAGAAAGCCCAGGAATCGGTAGAAGAGGTAGTGTCTGAAAAAGAGAAAGCCCAAATCAATGGGAAGAAGAGACCTCCAGCACCATTCCCACAGAGGTTGGCCAAGTACCAAAAAGATGAGCAGTACAAGAAATTCTTAAAGATGTTAAAACAAATTCAGGTAAATATTCCTTTGATTGATGCTTTGAAGGTGATGCCTGGTTATGCAAAAATGATGAAGGACTTGATGTCCCGAAAATTTGACTTCCAAGACTTGGCCACAGTGACTCTAACTCAGACCTGCAGTGCTGTTGTGACTAGACCAATTACTGAAAAGTTGTCTGATCCAGTGAGTTTCACATTTCCCTGCACCATTAGTAACTTTGCCTTTGCCAATGCACTCTGTGATTTGGGGGCCTTTATTAATCTTATGCCCATGGCTATCTATAAGAGGTTGGGGATAAGAAGAGATAGACTGACGTCTATGTTATTGTAGTTGGCTGACAGAACTGTGAAAAGGCCGTCAGGTATTCTGGATGACGTGTTGGTGCAGGTATGAAAATTTGTGTTCCCTGCAGATTTTGTGATTCTGGATTGTAGAGTGGATGAAGAAATTGCCATAATTTTGGGAAGGCCGTTCTTGGCCACGGGGAGAGCTCTCATTGATTGTGAAACTAGGGAACTCAAGATGAGGTTGAACAATGAGGAGATAACATTCAACGTGCAGAAATCCATGAGGCGACCAAACGAATTCACCAATTGTTCTCTTATTGATGCCGTGGATGTAATCCTGGAAGAGGATGATGAGTCCCTGACTATTGAGGACCCCCTTGCTGCATGTCTTATGAATTTAGATGAAGTGAATGGGGAAGAATTGGCAGAATGGGTGCTGGCTCTTGAGGGAAAAGGCTTTTTGAAAAGATCACTTGAATTCGAGCCCCTGCACTTAGAAAAAAGAGAAACTCCTCCAGCCAAGCCATCCATAGAAGAACCACCAAAGCTGGAGTTGAATCCACTGCCCGCCCATCTCAGGTATGCGTTCCTAGGACCTAACTCCACATTACCTGTTATTATCTCATCTAGTTTGTTAGATGTGAAGGCACATCAACTTTTGCAGGTACTCATGGAGTGCAAGACTGCCATTGGGTGGACTATGTCAGACATAAAGGGGATCAGGCCAGCGTATTGTATGCATAAAATTCTGCTGAAAGAGGGGCACAAACCTTCCAGGGAACACCAAAGAAGGCTGAACCCCAATATGAAGGAAGTGGTGAAGAAGGAGATTATTAAGTGGTTAGATGTGGGAATCATTTTCCCCGTGTATGACAGCACCTGCGTTAGCCCGGTGCAATGTGTACCTAAGAAGGGTGGTATGACTTGGTGAAAAATGATAACAATGAGCTGATCTCTACAAGAACCGTCACAGGCTGGAGAATTTGCATGGACTATAGGAAATTAAATCTGGCCACCCGGAAAGACCACTTCCCACTTTCCTTCATTGATCAGATGCTTGACAGACTGGCAGGGAGGTCTCACTTCTGTTTTCTGGATGGGTACTCAAGGTACAACCAAATCTCCATTGCACTAGAGGACAAAGAGAAGACCTCGTTCACATGTCCATATGGGATTTTTGTCTTCCGGAGGATGCCCTTTGGCCTATGGAATGCACCCGCCACATTCCAAAGGTGCATGATGGCCATATTCACTGACATGGTTGAAGATAAAATGAAGGTGTTCATGGATGATTTCTCAGTGGTGGGAAATTCATTCGATGAATGCCTTACAAATCTGACTGGAGTGTTAAAGAGGTGCATCGAGACTAACCTTGTATTCAATTGGAAAAAGTGACATTTCATGGTAAGAGGGTATAGTCTTGGGACACCTGGTATCAAGCAAGGGAATCGAGGTGGATCAGGATAAAGTTGATGTGATAGCAAAGCTTCCACCTCCCATATCAGTCAAAGCAATCAGGAGTTTCCTCGGGCATGCTGGTTTCTACCGGAGATTCATCAAAGACTTCTCCAAAATTTCCAAACCTCTATGTAAGTTGTTAGAAAAAGATCACCCTTTCGTGTTTTCTGAAGATTGCAGGGTAGCATTCGAGGAGTTAAAGAAGAGGCTAGTCACAACACCCATCATTGTTGCCCCTATTGGGGTCAACCATTCGAACTCATGTGTGCTGACAGTGACTACACAGTAGGAGTAGTGCTGACAGCAGAAAAACAAGATAATGCACCAAATTTACTATGCAAGTAGGACATTGAGTGGAGCTCACCTGAACTACACTGTGACTGAAAAAGAGATGCTGGCGGTGGTGTTGGCCTTCGACAAGTTCAGATCAAACCTGATTGGCTCTAAGGTAATTGTATACACTGATCATGCTGCTCTCTGGTAGTTTATTGAAAATAAGGAGTCCAAACCGTGCCTGATTTGTTAGGTGCTGCTACTGCAAGAGTTCGACCTGGAGATTCGTGACCGTAAGGGCACGGAGAACCAAGTCGCGGATCATCTCTTGCGACTTGAAGGAGCTGAAAATTTAGTTGAGGCAGAGGATATTCTGGAAACCTTCCAGATGAGCATCTAGTCGCCACAAGCCTTGAGGAAGTGCCATGGTATGCAGACAATGCAAATTACCTGGCAAGCATTATAGTTCCCTATGACTTTTCCTCTGTGCAAAAGAAAAAGTTTTATCGTGACTGCCGCATGTATTACTAGGATGAACCTTATATATTTAGAATTTGTGTTGATAATATGATCCGGAGGTGTGTCCCCGAGATAGAAAAATCTTCTGTTTTGCAGGCCTGTCACGTATCGGTATATGGCAGACATTTTGGAGGAGTCAGGACGGCGGCGAAAGTGCTAGAAACTGGGTTCTATTGGCCAACTGTGTTTAAGGATGCACATAAAAGGGTGAAGGGCTGTGATGAATGTCAGCGAACCGGGAACAACTCCCATCACCATGAGATGCCCATGAACCCAATTCAAGAGGTTGAAGTGTTCGATGTATGGGGGATAGACTTCCTGGGCCCCTTCTTCAGCTCTTATGGAAATAAGTACATACTTTTTGCTATAGATTATGTGTCCAAATGGGTGGAAGCTGCATCACTCCCCACCAATGATGCAAGGGTGGTGGTTAGGTTTTTGAAAAAGAATATATTCACCCGTTTCAGGATCCCGAGAGCCATTATCAGTGACGGAGGCACTACTTATGCAATCGAGCCTTCGAGAAATTACTAGCAAAGTATGATGTGCGCCACAAGATGGAGACCCCATACCATCCTCAGACCAGTGGACAGGTCGAAGTGTCGAATAGAGAGATAAAAAGTATGTTGACCAAAACTGTGAACGCCACAAGAGCTGATTGGGCAAAAAAGCTAGATGACGCACTCTGGGCCTACATAACCGCTTTTAAAACACCAATTGGTATGTCACCATACAAGTTGGTGTTCGGGAAGGCCTGTCACTTGCCAGTGGAGCTAGAACATAGAGCTTGGTGGGCATTGAAGCAGCTAAATCTAGACATTGAGGCTGCGGGCAAAAATAGAGTCACAGAATTGCGTGATCTAGATGAGTTCCGATATCTTGCTTTCGAGAGCATGAGGTTGTACAAGGAAAGAATGAAGAGGTTTCACGATAAGAACATTGTTGAGCGAAACTTCAAACCCGGAGATATGGTGTTTCTTTATAATTTAAGATTAAGGCTATTTCCGGATAAACTCAAGTCACGATGGTCTGGGCCATTTCGTGTGGTCGAAGTGCTCCCTTCAGGTGCCATAGAGATTGCTTCAAAAAAAGATTCCCACACATTTAGAGTCAACGGGAATAGATTGAGACCGTATGTTGGCATGGATAAAACTAAGGAAGTGTCTGTGATACATCTGAATGAACCTCAGAGGTCGAGCGAGCCTTAAATGCAATCATCTGCGTCGTGCCGCGAAGTTAAATCAGGCGCTGCATGGGAGGCAACCCATTGACTTGTTGTAATTGTCATGCCACGACATTAACTAAGGTGCTGGTTGGGAGGCAACCCAACGCGTAGTGAGTTGGTGTAGTTAGAATGTTATTTGACTATTTGTATGTACTAACATATGCAGGTGGGCTTAGGCGAGTGTTAAGTCCAGACGACCCGAGGAAAAAGGTAGAAAAAAGTGCAAAATTTTGAGGTCCAGGTGCACGGACGCGCTTGTGCCTGCGCTTGGACCGCGCATATCAAAGATCATTCTGCCTGGGAGTAGCGCGGCCGCACTATGACCGTGCTAGTGGCCATGCTAATTAGTTTTCCTTCTGCCTCTTCTCGACGCTACTTGCATGGGCGTGCTAGTACCGCGCTAGTGGCCGCGCATATCGCCCAACAGTTTGCCTCACAAGCGCGACCGCGCTATGACCACGCTAGGATCACGCCTGCAGGTTCGCCGGACAGGTTTGGTCAATTAATTTTATTTATTTATTTTTCATTTTGATTTTAATTTTTTCTTATTTCTTATTTACCCAACCCTAACCCCCTTCTCCTATTCCTCCTAAAACACTTCATCTTCTAAAACTCTTACTCTCCCCACCCCAAAACACACGCCTCCCTCCCTCCCCAAAATACTCTCAGCCCTCATCCTCCCAAGTTCATTGCTAATTCAACCCTCAACACACTTCTTCAAATCTCACAATCTTCTCACACCACAAGTATGTTTTCTCTTTGCCAATTTTTGGTAGGTTTTCTTTTTAATTCTTTGTTAGGTAGTAGTTTTTCTTCACTTTTCTTAAAAGTAATTTGTAGTGTATACGTAGTGCTTGTGGGTGGTGGTAATCGTGGATTTGTATCTCTTACCTTAGTTGGTTGAATTTGGGGCAATTGTGGTGGTAATTGGGGTACAACATGATTAATTGGGGGCTCCGGTTAATGATGCCCACCAAGTGTTTGTTTAAATGCCACAGTGAATGTCAATGATGATTGTGACCAATTGTAATGGTGAAGTCTGAGTAACCAAAGTTGGGTCACTTCTTTTATACTGCGCTAATGATGTTACTCATTGTAGATAATATGGCACCCCAGAAAGTTCCAAGCCACCGGTCCTTCCTCCAGCAGACAAGAGGAATCATCTAGAGCACGAGCGTCAACTGATGCTCATTGTTATTATAGCAACAATTTCATATCCACTAAGGCTCAGGAACGGTTTGCTGATAAGGAATCAAAGGTGCCAATACCAAAACGTGGCATGGATACAACGTCCCTCTGGCATGACTGTCCGAACATCTACAATGAGCTGCTCCACCGCCGGTTGGATATTTTCTTTGAAGAACCGGACGAAGCCAATGCGATGGTGGTGAGAGAATTTTATGCAAAAATTTTGGAGCATAGGAATGATGTGGTCACCATGCGAAAGAGGCCTGTTGACGCCTCTGTGGAATGCATTAGGAGAACCTATAGGCTGCCAGGTCTCGTGGCGGAGATGGATGACTTCTATGAGGCGTATGGTAGATGCTTCACTCAGTAGGAGACGTTCCTGCCAACTATCTGTGCCCCTGGCAAGGAAGTTGAGTGGTATAAATACGGGGATAAGTTCAAGTCGTCGGCACTCACCTTTGAAGCGAAGTGTTGGCTATACCTCATCAACAACCGCCTGATCCCATCCCCTAACACCATGGAGGTGAATGCTCCTCGTGCTTGTTTGATCTGGTGTTTCATGAATGGCCACGACTTTGATGTGGCCAAGCTCATGCATGAGGCGATTTTTATTCTCTGTCCAATTAAGAGGTATGGCTTCTTCTTCCCCTCTCTTGTCACTAGATTATGCCGTGCAGCCCGGGTGCCAGAAAATTTGGCGGTAGATGGAAAAGTGCCGATAGAGGCTGCCTTTCAAGCAGAAAAGGTAACTACTGGGAAGGATCATGTGGAGGCTGGTGGTTCTGACAGGGAGAATGAGCCTGCGGAGGAGGAGGAAGAACAAGCAGAAGTGAGAGAGGAGCTGCCTGCTCATGAGCATGTTGCCGACGTAGCAGGCCCGTCTAGGGCCCGTTGGAGTCATAGGCTGGACAATCTGGAGCAGGAGATGGCAGGTTTGCGTACCTCGGTCACCGACTTGGGGTTGCGAGTTGATGCGCTAGCCACCCAAAATGCAAAATCAGAGAAGAAAATAATGGGTTGGTTGCGGCCTCTAGGTCATGCTTGTCATCTAGACCCGGGTACGGTCTCCGATCAAGATTGATCCTTCAGGGAAGTTCCTTTACCTCACAGTTCTTTATTTTGTATGCCATGAGGATATGTATTCCTTTTAATTGTGGGGTGGGGGACACTTCATTGTAATATATATGTAGGAACATAATTGTTAGATGTTTTCTTTTGGGTTTTGTTGGTTTTAAGAAGTATTTTAATTATGTAAGTCGACTTGTCCCGACGATAGATCTCATTCGACGGGGTTCTTGAGGGTCTAAGTCGACCATTAAAAAAAACCAGAAATATGTTGGACTCTTCCTGACGAGGGATTTCCTAGATAGTTTTCTTGAGGGAAGTAAGTCTATAAGAAATACCAAAAAGATTTTCTGTTTTAGGTAGTGTAGTATCTCCCCCCTTGGTTTTTCTTTGGACCGTGGTTCTTTTCCAAGGGTTTTTATTGAACCGGGTGTAGTTAGTTTTTGTTTTATTTTGTTTTTAGTTTTTATTAGGTACTTAGGGGCTATGAGCTGAGATAGGAAGAGAACCCCTTAGCATTGTTACACCTGAACACAGTAGACACTAGAGTGTGACGCTTAGTCTATGTTGTTGATTCTTGTAGAGTGCCTTAAATTGTATGTTTGTAACTGACTTGAGTACTCAACGAGAGTGTTTTGACAAACCAATCTTGAGTGAGTCATGTTCCATGTGTGTGTGAGTTGTATTGTATTCTATGCTCTACATTTGATGCCTAGAACTTGCCCTATGTGTTTGCAAAGCGAAATAATAGCTTTATTATGTCTTAGAAGTGATATAGGCATTTCTTTGTTAAGCCAGATATATGAAGTATACCCACCTAAATATGATCTATCGTAGTTAACCCCATTGAGCCTATAAGCTTGTTTCTTTGGAAACCACATTACAAGCCTTACGCAATTATTTGAATGGCCCATCTATTTGAACCTCTTTACCTCCCATGAGCACTTGAAATATTATGATATATGTAAAGGTTAAAGTGTGGGGTGGTTGGTTTGGCTTTCGAGTGGAACAAATAAAATAGGGAAAAAGGTGCAGTGTTTTGAAAAAGAATAAGCGCCACTTGAAAAAAAAAGAGAAGAAAATAAGTAAATGTGGTCTTTGATAAGTGAAGACTTGATACAATTGCACCTAAAGGAGTTTGGGTATTACAAATAGAAGTGTGGTGGAATGTCTGGTCTGACATAAGTTTGGTTCTGAATGCGAAAGTAATTGTATTAAAAGTGCTTAGGGAGGTTAGTCACTATATCCAAATATGTCCTACTCCCTTAGACTACATTACAACCAAATAAAGTCCTAATTGATCTTAGACTGAATGGGCTCGATTAGTAGAGTAGTACACTACGGGCAAGCCTATGGTGCATTTTTGTGGCATATGAATGTTCTTTCTGAGAGTGAGTGAATTTTGTCTATCTGAGTTCCTAATTGTTCTTAATGTTATTACTTGTGGAACTACTCTCTTGTGTGATGTGAGGGCACTTGATTCATGAAGGAAAGGTAAGTCTTGACCTATAGAGTAAGTTGAGTAAGTATGAATATTGCACGGCATGTGAGAGTTAACTCTTGAGGCAGAGATGTTACACTACTAGACACAACATTGGTGATATGTTCTTGGTGTGACACATTATGGGGGTGCTTAGTGAAGGAACCTTTTTAGAGTATGGTGGAAGCAAAGATTTAGGTGTGGGGTGTTGATAATAGGCTAGATTCATGTAGTTCAGTGACTATTTATATCCCAACTTTACTATGCTTCACTATTCTAGGAAGGTTAAATGACGATAAAATGGCTCTAGTTGTGAAGTTTATGTTTATCAAGAGCAAGTCATGCTTATGAGGACATAGGACAGTGTTTGGAGCTAAATTAAAGCAAGGAAATCCCATCGGAGTTGAGTACGTGTGAAAGAAGGAAGAGAAAAAGAGAAAAATAGCTGACCCGCTCTAGCGTGGGCCAAGCGTGGCCTTAGCGCGACCACACTAGAGCAGGAGAAACAAGGCAAAATAAAGTGCCATTAGCGCGGCCCAAGCGCAGTCATGAGCGCGGCCCAAGCGCTGTCACGAGCGTGGCCGCGCTAGTCCAGAAGAAACGAGACAGTGTATATTGCATTTAGCGCGGCCGCGCATCCGTCCAAGAACGCGGTAACTTCAGGGGTTAACTTGGAAGTTTGGGGAAAATTCCATTTAACCTATAAAAGATCCAGATCGCCCAAAAGAGAGGATATCAAAGTTTTTATAGTTTTGTTCAAGGCAAGAAGAGGCAAGAGGCAAGGAGGATAATTCGACATCGAGTTCTACCTTTCTTCCTTTTGTTTTTGTCATTCATGATGAATTTTGCTGCTGTTATTATGAACACAATTATGAGTGGCTAATTATTTAGTCTAAGGTTTTGATGGAACCTGATGAAGGATGAACTTCTTATTGAGTTAATATAGTTTGCCCAGTTTAATTTCTATTTGTTCAACTACGTTCTTGTTTTAGTTAATTGATAGGATCCTCAATTAGGTGTGCCTATTTAGAATGTATTACTCGGGAGAGAATGCATATTTAGGTAATTGTTGAACAACACCACTCCCAAAGTATATGAGGAATCAATAACCGAGGGTTTAAAGGTGGGATTACGGATAACGAAAACTTGGGTGCGATCTAAGTGAGCTGTAATAAAAGCCAGCTAACGTAACTCAGGAGAATGCGTCTAGTAAATTGTCGTAATTACTCAGGAGATATTTACGGCAATAAGAATGCTCATGATAGGTAAAGACGATTAGGCAAATCTATATGACACATAATAGGAAGGGATTCCCTCAATAGGGGAAATCACAACCTTAGATCCTTCTCTTATTTGTTTACAACTCAGTCATAATTAACTCTTAGTTTAATTGATTGTATTTAGTTATAGTTAGTAGAAATATCACCAATTGTTATTCAAAATATCTGGGAAGTTGATTACGGAGAATTTAGTGAGTCTGACAAAAGTAATTGATAGGTTAATTCCCTGTGGGATTCGACTGTAGCCTAAATACTCGGATTATATTTGTCACGATCCCAAATCCTAAACCGGCCGTGATGGCGCCTATTGTGGAACTAGGCTAGCCAATAATCACATAATTACAGTTTCTTTCCAAAATTCCAACCATTTCCAAATATTTCATAAAGTATATAGAATTACTGAATTCATTAGGCAAAATAAACAGCTAAATAGTCTAAACCATCCCAAAATCCGGAGTCAACATATCATTAGCATCTAATAAATATACCAACAAGTCTACTATTATAATACAAAACCTCCGAACGAATAGCTAGATACAACAAAAGAAGGAAAAACAGAGATGCTGCAGACGCTGAACAACTACCTCTATATTCCGAACTCCGGCTCCGCACAGAATAGATGGCTAACGCTCAGGATCAGCACCTGAATCTGCACACAGGGGTGCAGGGAGTAATGTGAGTACGCCAACTTAGTAGTAATGAGAATAAATCAAGTCTAAGTGGCAAGAAACACATAAAAATCAATATCATCAGTTCACAATATGCACAACCTTTCTTTCCAACAGTAAATACATAGATATATGAAATCATCATGCCTTAAAACCAACTTCAGAAAAATCCTTTGAAAAATATGTTTTCCAACAATTTCAGAGGTAAAAATAACCGAAGGATTTAGTGTGAAAACGAAAAAAATCATAAGTAGCCCCTCAGGCAAAAACATAAATCATAATTCACCCCTCGGGTATATTATCACTCACCACCTCACAGCCACTCATTATCAGCCCCTCGAGCAACCTCAATGTTACTCATGCCTCCCAATCACTCATCACTCGGCACTCAGCACTCAGTAGGTACCTGAGGTCACTGGGGGTGTGTACAGACTCCGGAGGGGATCCTTCAGCCCAAGCGCTAATATCAAGCCACCTCGTGGCGTATCATATCCTCACAAATCAGGCCCTTGGCCTCACTCAGTCAGAACCTCTCAAAAGCCCCTCGGGCGTATCAGTAAAATGGGGTAC
Organism: Nicotiana paniculata; assembly: GCA_005239505.1. Taxonomy (NCBI): domain Eukaryota; kingdom Viridiplantae; phylum Streptophyta; class Magnoliopsida; order Solanales; family Solanaceae; genus Nicotiana; species Nicotiana paniculata. The sequence continues at coordinate 8,683 of MDKI01236477.1, read as the reverse complement.
TCGACCCAAAACATCATTTTTAAATCTTAAAATAGTGTAAATCAGGCTGAGTTTCGAAAACAGTTAAGCACAACGTGACTGAGTGTAAATCATAAATAAACAGTGAGGAAATAGCACTAAAAAGCTCCAAGGGGTCTAAACAAGTCGTCACGAGGCCCCAAACATGGCTTATAGCCCAAATATAGCAATAGTCTTTAGAACACAATTTAACATATGATTTAGAGTAAAATACACAACTCAATAGTCGCCGCGCAGAGGACCAAGTCCAATCCAAAAATCAGTGCGCGCCACATGCTCGTCATCCGACATGTGCGCCTGTCACGACCCTAGACCCTCGGGACCTCGACCAAACATACCAACATATCCCATAACATCATTCAAACTTGGTCGAGCCTTCGAAACACCAAAAACAATGCAACAACACAAAAATCACATCAAATTCAAGCCTATCACCTCAATTCTCACCATGACCATTCCGGACCCAAACCAACTGACCCAACACAACAAAAACAGGCTAGCAATATATGACAAATGCAGAAATGGGGGAAACGGGGTAAATCTCACGGAACGACCGGCCGGGTCGTTACAGTGCCATGCTAAAAACAGTGAGAAATATGAAGTCCGGGGTTTCATACCCTCAGGACAAGATTTATAACCATTATTTACCTCTACCAAGCCACAATACTAGTCCGCGATGCCCTTGCCCCTCAAATTGGCTCCCGATTGTTCCAAATCTAACCAAAACCAGGTTAAAACATTCTGCCCAACAATTAATTTTCCTCAGTGTGATCGCATTTCCATGGATGCGTTCGTGATGCACAAGCCAATCCACTCTATGCATTCTCGTACGAACACACGCATTCGCATAGCTCAAACACTCACCCCCCTCACGCGCCTCAGAACACCCTATGCGATCGTGGACCTTACCCACGCGATCGCACGGCACACATGACCCACTCTTACGCGATCACAGCCTCCACCCACGCGATCGCACTGCATAAAAACCCATGCTGCCCCCAACTAGCCTATGCGATCGTATTCTTATCCACGCGATCGCATAGAAGGCTACCAGAACAGAACACCAGCAAAATTTTCAACTTCCAACATCCAAACTTGATCAGTTAACCTGTCAAAACACACCCGAGGCCCTCGGGACCTCAACCAAACACGCCGTCACAACCCATAACCTTATTCAAACTTAGTCAAGCCTTCGAAATACCAAAAACAACACAAAAACACCAAAATTACATCAAATTCAAGCCTATGAACTTTGAAACTTCTAAATTTCGCCAACGATGCCGAAACCAACCAAAACACCTCCGATTGACCTGAAATTTTGCACACATATCCAAAATGACATTACGAACTTGCTCCAACTTCTAGAATTCTATTCTGACCCTGATAGCCTAATTTCCACTGCCGACCGGAAATTGCCAAAAACTAACTTTCGCCAATTCAAGCCTAATTCTACACCGGACATCGAAACTTTATTCCGAACAGACTACTAAGTCCCAAATCACCTAACGAAGCTATTCGAGCCAAAAAATCCGCATTCCGAGGTCGTTTACCAATAAGTCAAATCCCAGTTGACTTTTTCAATTATTAAGCTAATTTAAGAGACTAAGTGTCTCAATTTTCACCACGACCACTCCGAACCAGAACAAACTGACCCAACACAACATAAATAGGCTAAGAAATATATGATAAAATAGAAACAGGGGAAACCAGGCTAATATCACGGAACGACCGACCGGGTCGTTACATTCTTCCCCTTTTAAACAAACATTCATCCTCGAACGCATCTAGAAACATACATGGAGTCTTGAATAAGTGAGGATATCTGTCCCGCATCTCCCGCTCGGTCTCCCAGGTGGTATCCTCCACCGGATGCCCTCTCCACTGAACCTTTACTGAAGCTATATCCTTAGACCTCAACTTTCTGACTTGACGACCCAAAAAAACCACTAGCTCTACCTCATACGACATATCACTCTCGAGCTGAACCGTGCTAAAGTCCAAAACATGAGACGGGTCACCAACATACTTCCCCAGCATCAAAACATGGAACACCGGATGAATACTCGCCAAGCTGAGAGGCAAGGCAAGTCTATAAGCCACCTCGCCAATCCTCTGAAGCACCTCAAATGGCCCAATGAACCTGGGACTCAGCTTTCCCCTCTTCCCGAACCGCATAACACCCTTCATGGGTGACACCTTCATCAACACCTTATCCCCAACCATGAAAGACACATCCCGGACCTTCCGGTCCGCATAGATCTTTTTCCTAGACTGCGCCGTGCGAAGCCGCTCCTGAATCAACTTCGCCTTACCCAATGCATCCTGAACCAGGTCTGCGCCCAATAGTCTAGCCTCGCTCGGCTCAAACCAACCATCCGGAGATCTGCACCTCCTACACATACACGCAACATATCCTCCAAAATACGAATAGTACGCTCTGACTGCTCGTCGGTCTGAGGATGAAATGTTGTGCTCAACTCGACCTGAGTACCCAAATCTCTCTATACGGCTCTCCAAAACTGAGATGTGGACTGAGTACCTCTGTCAGAAATGATAGAAACTGGAACCCCATGCAATCGGACAATCTCCCTGATATAAATCTCAGCTAATCGCTCCGAAGAATAAGTAGTACCAAGAGGAATGAAGTGCACTGACTTGGTCAGCAGATCCACAATAACCCATATAGCATCAAACCTCCTCGAAGTCTGTGGGAGTCCAACTACGAAGTCCATGGTGATCTGCTCCCACTTCCACTCCGGAATATCAAATCTCTGAAGCAATCCACCTGGTCTCTAGTGCTCATACTTGAACTGCTGACAGTTGAGACACCGAGCCACAAACTCAACAATATCTTTCTTCATCTGCCTCCACTAATAATGCTGCCTCAAATCCTGATACATCTTTGCGACACACGGATGGATGGAATACTGTGAACTATGGGCCTCAGCCAGAATCAAATCTCGAATCCCATCTACATTGGGCACGCAAATCCGGCCATGCATCCTCATGACCCCATCATCACCAATAACCACATCCCTGGCATCACCGCGACAGACCCTGTCCTGAAGAACAAACAAATTGGACCATCATACTGGCGTGCTCTAATCTGATCATAAAGAGAAGACCTGGAGGCTACACAAGCCACTACCCGTGGAGGCGCTGATAGATCCAATCTCACCAACTGACCCGCTAAAGCCTGAACATCGAGTGCTAAAGGCCGCTCTGCTACTAGAAGGTATGCTAGACTCTCCAAATTCTCCGCTCTGCGACTCAAGGCATCGGCCACTACATTGGCCTTCCCCGGATGATATAAAATAGTAAGGTCATAATCCTTGAGAAGCTCCAACAACCTCCTCTGACGCAAATTCAGATCCTTCTGCTTAAGCAGATGCTGAAAACTATAGTGATCAGTGAAAATCTCACAATGCACTCCATACAAATAGTGGCGCCAAATCTTCAAGGCGTGAACAATAGCTGCTAGCTCAAGATCGTGCACTGGGTAATTCTGCTCTTGCACCTTCAACTGTCTGGACGCATAGGCAATCACCCTACCGTCCTACATCAAAATCGCTCCAAGGCCAACTCTCGAGGCATCACAGTAAAATGTATAAGAACCTGAACTCGTAGGCAAAATCAATACCGGAGATGTAGTCAAAGATGACTTGAGCTTCTGAAAGTTCTCCTCACACTCCTCAGTCCATCTGAACTGAGCACCCTTCTGGGTCAGTCTGGTCATAGTTGCTACAATAGATGAAAATCCCTCGACGAAACGGCGATCGTACCCCAAGGAAACTACGAATCTCAGTAGCTGATGACGGTCTAGGACAACTCTGCACTACCTCTACCTTCTTCGGATCAACCAGAATACCCTCACTGGACAGCACGTGCCCCAAGAATGCTACTGAATCAAGCCAGAACTCATACTTCAAAATTTTTGCGTACGATCTCTTCTCTCTCAAGGTCTGAAGCACAACTCTCAAATGTTGCTTATGATCCTCTCGAGATCGGGAATACACCAAGATATCATCAATGAACACGATGACGAAAGAATCCAGATAAGGCCGAAATACACTATGCATCAAGTGCATAAAGGCTGATGGGGCATTGGTCAGCCCAAATGACATAACCAGGAACTCATAATGACCATATCTAGTCCTGAAAGCAGTCTTCAGGATGTCTGGCCCTCGAATCTTCAACTAATGATAACCGGAACACAAGTCAATCTTGGAAAATATCCTGGCACCCTGCAACTGATCAAACAAGTCATCTATACGAGGCAAGGGATACCGATTCTTCACCGTAACTATGTTCAATTGCCTATAATCAATATACATACGCATAGAACCATCCTTCTTCTTTACGAACAACACCGGCGCACCCCAAGGTGACACACTAGGCCGAATGAACCCCTTATCTAGGAGTTCTTGAAGCTGCTCCTTTAATTCCTTTAGCTCCGATGGTTCCATACGATAAGGTGGAATAGAAATAGGTTGGGTGCCTGGCACCAGGTTGTCACACCTCCTTTTTCCTACCCCGTATTAATGAAGGATATTAAGGGAGTTTTTCCACTTTAAGTGACATTATTCGGATTTAGGATTTATTTTAGTTTTCAGAGTCGCCACCCGAATTTTTTACGGTGTTCTGGGACACCGTTTTATTTTAAAATCCCAAATCGAGGAAATTTAGACTCTGTTTTAAGTTGTCTGCGCACCAAAAATCCGAGTAAGGAATTCTGTTAACCCGGGAGAAGGTGTTAGGCATTCCCGAGTTCTGTGGTTCTAGCACGGTTGCTTAACTATTAATATTTGGCCTAGTTATTTGATTATTTACATATTTTTAAACCTATTGTGCATTTTAGCCTTTTTCACTTTTAGCCGCTTTTTAATATTTATGAAATTATTTTAATACAAGCCACGCTGACGCGCACTTGTTATTTTTGGACACGTTGCAAACCGCGCACATGAAATGTACCCGTGATTTACAACAATTTTTATTTTAATTAATGTTTTGAGTTAGAGTCGGGGACATGAGTTGTCGCTCCCGAGTGTTGGTTATATAATCAAGGCTATGGTCGTGACGGTTTAAGATGCCTATTTGAGGCGATATTCAATTATTCTCTAAATTTTTGATTTTTTTTTTTTTTTATCTAAAAGAGGTATTTTAACTTATGGGATATATATAAACCAATTGGGATATTTATAGATTTATCTTAGGACAAGTCACGATGACGTGCACTTGTTGTTTTAGAACACATCACAACCACGTCACATGAAATGCACTCGCGATTTCTACGTTTGAAATGAGAGTCAGGGGCACGAGTTTCCACGCCCGAGTGTAGGTTATATATGGTGTAAAATATGATCCAAGCCTACCAAATTGTTACTCCTTTAGCTTACCATATCCTCATAAGTTGAGAGAACAAAAACTTTATCATAGAGTGTTTATAAAGAAATCCTTAACTCAGAATCGTTTCATGACTCATTTGCAATTAAACCCAATTGAATCACATACAGCATATTATTATTCAAACATAAAACTAATATTTTTAATATGCTACTTTGAGATAGAATGATGTAATAGCATGAATAAGCACTTTGGTTACTAAACCAGTAAAAGACCCAACAACTAAATGGAACAAGTTATAAAATAGAAAATACTTTATTGACACCATATCTTCAAAGAGCAGAATGACTGTAATCATAATATAGACCTACACCAAACACCTTTATCACTATTTTAAACACGAACGATAGATATGGACAAATTGACAAAGCCATTAACATCAACATCATGAGTTTCTCTTTCCCTAATCATCTATATACGCTGCATATATTAATTCAGTGGAGGCATGAGAATAGTTAACAAATAAAAAAGTCTCATACATTAGCTCATAGAGTATGATCCACAGTGAGTAATCAAGTGACGTTAGGAGCTAATACATATAGTCATAACCTCATAACAAATCAAACCTGAAGATAAAAGTCAAAATACATACCTAGCCGTGCGTGAATTGGCTAAAAACGCCAAATAAATAGCTAGACAAAAGTTCCAAATGAAGCTCAGTGCGACAATAAGAGCAACGACAGCAATCCACAGCAAAATCAACTCCGAACGAGAAGCAACAGAACCTCAGTTTCCTTTTGATTTTCTGTCCGATTTTTCTACTATTTTCTATCTCAGCGACGGCTGAGTGTAAAATGAAAAGAGGGAGGAGGACGGAGTTGATTCTTCTTTTTATGTTGAAGATCAAACAGTAATGGAGGTGGTGAAGGAGAAAAGAAAAAGGGCAGCGACAGTGTCATGAAATCATCGCCGACCGTCAACTCCGGTGACTATAATGATGGCTAATCTAAGTCGGGGCTCCCATAGCAGCAGTTTTAGGAAAAGAGAGCCACGTCCATTGTCATTCGTCACTGTTGTTCGCCACTTTTCGGTGAGACCTACCTCTTTCGGCGTGATTCAATTATCTCGTCTACAGATCTGTGAGAACGAGATGAGGAAGGAGGTGAGGGGAAGAGAGGTCATGGGTGAATGAACAGAATGCCGGTTGTCCAGTCCGGCGGCTGTCCCTTCTTTTTAGATTAGGGCGGGGGTCCCCTCAGCTGCTTCTAGGTGAAGGGAGATGAGTTGGTGCTAGTGTGTTTTTGAGAGAGGTCTTTGGAGGAGATGAAGAGGAAAGGTCAGGGGGGAGTGAGGCGGCTGTCTCTCTTCTTCAGATAGAGGGGGAGGTCCTCTCTCTATTTAGGTTTAGGTTATGTTTTAATGGGGGGGAACAGGTCGGTAGGCGGGTCGCGGGTTCTGGACCGGCGGGCTTGGGGCGGAATTTGGGATACTGGGCCACTGGTTTGGCCCAATTTGGACACCCCTCTTTTCTCATTCTTTTAGCCACTTTAGGCTCAATTTTTTAATTTAAATCCTAATTTTGGCTAACCTTTTTATTTATTTTACCTAATGATGGACTAATGCAACTAACTAATTAATTAATCTATGATGCAATTTTTGATTGTTTAGAAGATGCATTTACAATGAAATTAAATCCTAAAAAGAAGTTTAAAATCTAACATGCTAATGAAACCAAGATTCGAACATTTTTTTATGATTTTTATTTTATTTTATGATTTTAGAATTATTAAACGTGCGTGGAATGCAACTAAATAAAGAAAATTTCCTAAAATTTATTAAAACTATTTTTGGTTATTTTAGGAGCAATTTCCTTGTAGGGAAAAAATTGGGTGTTCACAGCTGCCCCTCTTTGCTCGACAACATGAAGAGTTTCAGCCAAAGATAAAGTGAGCAACTACAAGCAATTTTTGCCCGTTTGGTACTCCATTTGGAAGCATTTTGAAAAAGTTTGACCGAACCTAGCTTCAGAGGTTGCCTACATATCCTTGGCTATAAAGGAATCAGGTCAGTGTAGTTCTGGAAGTTTTGGTAGCTAGGACTACCGGAAAGCTGTGATTTTACTGCTGTTTCTGCTGCTTACTGCTTGCTGAGCTCCTTATTACACCAAAATCAAAAATGAAAAAGACTAAACTAAACTATCAACTACGAGTTACAAGATCCATATCTATAAGTCTTCTGCAACTTGATCTTGAGTCTTGGTTGTTTCTTTACGCAGACTCTGATCTGAATCTTGATGCTTGTTAGTCATAGGTGCTGGTTCAATCTTTTTTCAACTTTTCAGGTCAAGACGGGACACGCACCGCTTGTGACTTCAATCTTGTTTTGAGCGGTCCACATCTTTTCCGTTTCTGTACTTTAGGGTCCAACTCTTTTCTTTTATTCTGAATCGAGACGTCTTCTTTTGTTCGTCTCAAATTCATTGTAACCTGCATAAAATCAAAGCAAACAAACGAAAATTTCTGCCCCAGTTTCACTAGGAAAATTCAGTGAGTTATTGTAATAAAATCTATGCTACTTTATTATTGAAAGCAATGAAAAGCCGGGAATGGCGCACTCAGAGTTATTGTAGACTAGGGAGTGGATACCCCGTGCCTAAAGGTAAAATTAACTAGGGAGTGGAGACCCTATGTTGGAAAAAAAAAATTGACAAGTTATGTTGTCGTCAAGAAAAGATCACCAGGTTATGCCGGTGTCTGGGGAGGTCAACAGGTTATGTTGTTGCCTGAAAAAGAGATCACTGGGTTATGCCAGCGTCTGAAAGTGATGAACAGGTTATGTTGTTTTCAGAAGAATCACCGAGTTATGCCGGTGTCCGGGGAGGTCAACAGGTTATGTTGTTGCCTAAAAAAGAGAGATCACTGGGTTATGCCAGCGTCTGAAAGTGATGAACAGGTTATGTTGTTTTCAGAAGAATCACCGAGTTATGCCGGTGTCCGGGGAGGTCAACAGGTTATGCTGTTGCCTAAAAAAGAAGAGGTCACTGGGTTATGCCAGTGTCTGGAAGTGATCAACAGGTAATGCTGTTGTCAGGAGGATCACCGGGTTATGCCGGTGTACGGGGAGGTCAACAGGTTATGTTGTTGCCTAAAAAAGAGAGATCACTGGGTTATGCCAGCGTCTGAAGTGATCAACAGGTTATGTTGTTGTCAGAAGGATCACCGGGTTATGCCGGTGTCCGGGAAGGTCAACAGGTTATAGTTGTTGCCTGAAAAAGAGATCACTGGGTTATGCCAGCGTCTGGAAGTGATCAGCAGGTTATGCT
>ML346798.1:122413-133401 GCA_005239505.1 Nicotiana paniculata | reverse complement strand
TATATATATATATATATATATATATATATATATATAATAATACCCAACTTCCCCACTTCCCGCCTTCACTCATGCCTTACCCCCACTTCTCACCTATCCCCCACATCACACACCCATGATCTTCTCCACATCCCCACTCTTCTCACCACTTACTCACACAAGTTAGACAACTCACACATCTATATATTTTGGACTTCACATATAAAAAAAAGGAGGTTTTTCTGCACAAAAAGGGAGGTGGAAAATACAGAAACAGAGTGAGAGGGAGACGGAAGACTGACGAGAGATTAAAAAAAAAAAGGAAAAGGAGAAAAAAGAAAACGAGACAAAAAAAAAGAGGAGTCTTAAGGATTTTTGGATCTTCTTCTTTGATTCATACGTTACTTTTGAGATTTAAAAAAAAAAGCAGAAACATATAAAAATGTTAGCTCTCTTATTAAGATAGTTGGTGTACGAATTTTAACAAAAAAAATACCAAAATGCTTTGAGCTTCTTGTTCTTATTTGATTTGGGTTTCAAATATGGCATTTGATTGAGCCGAGGGTGTTTCAAACTCACCGTGTGGTAGATCGTCGTTCGAGTTTTTCTCTCCGGGTTCGCGAGTCTTGTTCGATTATTGTCGCTATTCGTTCGAATTTTGGAATCGAAATCGTGTACTGCTGATTTGTGTATAGAGAAAGGATTTGCTTAACAAGTCTACTCTTCTTTCTTTCCCTATTGTTTGCGATATTATTTTGTGTGCGACAATAAATTACTCCTTCATATGCTTATTTGTTGCCTTTGGTTTTTTAATCTGTTGGAATTATAAAAATATTTTGTTGTGTGATTAAGTTTGTTCGATGTTTGAAAAGAAGTCTACGCATAGGGTGTGAGCTTCATAGACATTAATCTGTGTAGTCTTCATTAGCTTATTCATATTCTTCTTTAGTTATTTTCTTTGAAGTTACAATTAGGCAGTTAACAATATTTATTCTTGCTCATGTAATCTTAATGAAAGGTTTTCCAAAACCAAGGCTAAATCAAAGGGTTTAAATTAATTTCTCTTAGTACTGTTCTTTGTATTTATTTATTGAAATATTAACATATTGAGAAGTAGTAACTTCTCCAGCGCCTTTAATGCTTTTACGAAATTAGGCGCGCTTTTAATTGGATCTTGTTAGAATAATCACTTGTAAAAATGATTTTTTCTTTGTCATTGGTGCCTCCTTCAGCGGTCATTCTCAAAATAATGAACAACGCTAGTATACTTTTAGGCGCACTTTGAAGCTATTATCGTGATTGTGTACACGTTCGCATGACATAATTATGATTCCTAAAATAAATCGAGATACGTGTTCACGCGACCTTGGGCAATAAGCTTCTTCTATAAGCTTACATGATGCGATTTCAACATCTTTTATGTGCTGCACGATGGCCACGACATCCTGTACGTAATGAAGAGAAGTTAGACCCTTGAAAATTCCTTGATAGTTGCATAGGAAGAGAGAAGATTAATAGATGCATGAATATTTGGACCACTCAGCGAATATCAACATATTAGACACACAGCAGCAAGGCTTATATATTGAACCATTGTAAAGCTGTTGTCATATGATCACTATCATGAAACTAGAATTACAGAAGAAACTACTAATTCTAAGGAGAAAACTTTCGTGGTTTGTTACTTTCTTCTACCTGTATAGACAAGGAATGGGTAAAAATATTACACAGGGCTCTAGGAATCATCCTTAACCAAACTTGGGCTTGTCTAAGCAAAATAGCTTCTCTTGAATATTCACCTGTGGATCGAGCTCTAAGCTTAAGAACCAGTTCGAGCCATTTTTCGGGAGCATAATAATCTCCACTTTCCAACTCCCTGAATATTGAATACATTAAGAAGTCTTCCCCCCTTCAATTTCAAGACCAGGACCATGAAAATGTCGAGCTTAAGTTTGAATTATAAAATACAGTTCTTGACCACTAATGATCTTTATAATAATAAATTGTTATTAATTGTGTACACGTACGCGTGACATAATTTAAGCGTTGTTTTTAAAAAATAAAAATAAAATCAAGGTACACATTCGCGTGACTTTGGTCAAATAATTTTAATATTAATTAAGTTCTATTAATTATGTACACGTACGCGTGACATGATTTTTAGCACACTAAATATAATGAGTACACGTACGCGTGACTCCTCTGCAATCATGAATAATCGAGTAATTAAAAGCGGTAAAGGTAAAATGTACGTAGGTTCTAAAATACGTAACTAATCAATTAATAAGCCAAGTGTGGATTGTAAAGCGACCGTGCTAAAATCACGGAACTCGGGAATGCTTAACACCTTCTCCCGGGTTAACAGAATTCCTTACCCGGTCTTCTAGTTTTGCAGACTTTAAACGGAGTCAAATTTCCTCGATTTGGGATTCTAAAATAAACCGGTGACTTGGGACACCATAAATTATTCCAAGTGGCGACTCTGAAAAATAAATAAATAAATAATCTCATTTCGAATAATGTCACTTTAATTGGAAAAACTCCCCTTTCCCCGCAGGTGTGACAAAAATAACATGTAAAACTATAAATTAAACCTCAAAACTCATTATTTTTCTCAAGAACACTTAAAGTTCACTATTTATCAATTGGATGTCTGAATCACGTCAAACGAACTCCATTTTTCACCAAATTTCACAGGCAAGGCCTAAATATCATAACAAACTTGTATCGAGCTCCAGAACCACAATACGGCCCCGATACCAACGGTTTCAAACATAAATTCCTTTCTTTATTTCATTAATATTTCAGCAAAATAATTTCTTTCAAAAATTGATTTCTATATTTTACTGCGGACCTCCCGGGATTGTCGAAACATGGATCCGGGTCCGTTTACTCAAAATATTGACCAAAGTCAATTTTAATAAAATTTTAACTCTAGAAATTATTATTTCTCATATTTTCACATAAAAGCTTTCCGGTTTCACGCCTGCACTGCGCACACAAATTGAAGTATTTAAAATTAACCGTTTTAGGTCTATTAAGCCTAGAATGGAGTCTAATTTCACAAAATGACCCATTGGGTCATCATATTGAATCTTCGATATTTATATTTACGTAAATTTGGATGATGAAAAATATTAGTAATATGTGGCATATCGAACGGAACTACTAGTTATATTACATATGAATCAGTGTGTTGAAAGTAATTGGTGAATTTGCACGGAACGACTATAATATCTCTTTATTGTTGTAATGATTCACTACTATTAATAGGCCTTCATGACATGTGTATATTTATACCTAGAATTTTTAAGGCATACTACTTGTTATAATTTTTTTTATCATGTAGATTAATTCCACTATTATGTAAGATTATTTTGTACTATATTAAATTTATCAAAACTTGAATTTGTGGCTGATCTAAAATTATGTTCCATTCTCTAAAGAGAATGAGATAATTTGTGATAAATATTATATGAGCATAAGACAGTGGGTTTAAGCCCCACTGCACCATGAGGATAAGACACCAAGTTCAAGTCATGATGCACCATGATGATAAGATGTTGGGTTCATGTCCCATCATATTATGGCCTAACACGTCTCATATGAGTAAGACATTCGGTTCAGGTCCCAACGGCTCATACTGATGACAATAATTGCAGTGTGAAAATAATTTTAGTGAAAAATCGTGAAGTCCACCCCAGTACCGGATCAGCTCCATTCCCAGAAGCGAATGTGATAGCGATAAATCAAATGTCTGAAAGAAGACAAAATAATTATCATGATCGTATAAATATACGTGGGCATGGCAATGGACGAAATAATAATCGTCATGCTGGTGGTCGTTATAAACAAGAGAACAATAAGGGTTCTCAGAATAATCCTTCAACAAGCAAAGGTAATAATGTCTACCGATATGGTATGAAAAATCATTGGGCACAAATTTATCGTACACCTGAATATTTTGTCAAACTTTATCAAGCCTCCATAAAAGGGAAACAAAGTAAGGTTGAGACTAACTTCACTTTTCAAAATGATGATGAGGCTGAAGCAAACCTTGCCTATAAAGATGATATTTTTGAAGGTCTTGCAGATATTACTCATTTAGAAGCTGGAGACTTCTTTGAGTATCATAACTGAAGACTTATTATTGGGAAAAAAATTTATAAGAATAAATGTATTTCCTTTTATGAAGTTCATATTTGAATAAAAAAATTTATCTTGTTGTTATTTAATTTCATAAATGTAGTTTCTTTTGTTCTTAAAATTTTCAATATTACTTATGATGTATTTTTTTTTCTTAAAGAATATGAAAACTTCTCAGTTTACAGTTGGCCGTATGAATAATAAAGAAGAAATATATCTTCTGGATAGTGCTACGACGCACACCATATTAAAAGATAAGAGATATTTCTCTTATTTAATTATGAAAGAAGACAATATAGTTATAATATTTGGTAGTACAAAATTAATTGAGGGCTCTAGAAGAGTGACTGTATTACTACCAGGAGGAACTATATTGGCTGTTAACGATGCATTAAATTGTAGTAGGTCTCAAAGAAACTTGTTAAGTTTCAAAGATATTCGCCAAAATGGCTATCATATTGAGACCACAAATGAAGGAAAGGTTGAATACCTTTATATTATTACAATAAAAGCGGAAAAGAAGTATGTGCTTGAAAAACTTCCCGCATTTTCCTCCGGATTATACTACACTAATATTAGTTTAGTTGAATCACATGCCATAGTAAACAAGAAGTTTACTAATGATGTTATAATTTGGCATGACCGGTTGTGCCATCCCGGTTATAATATGATGCGCAAAATAATTGAGAATTCACATGGTCATTAATCGAAGAACCAGAAGATTCCTCAAACTAAAGAATTCTCTTGTGATGTATGTTCTCAAGGAAAACTGATTATTAGACCATCAGTAATTAAAGTTGGAGTTGAATCTACTGCATTTTTGGAACGTATACATGGTGATATATGTGGGCTCATATACCCTCCATGTGGACCATTCAGATGTTATATGATTTTAATAAATGCATCTACAAGATGGTCACATGTGTGCTTGTTATCAACCCGCAATTTGGCCTTTGCGAGGTTACTAGCTCAATTAATAAGATTAAGAGCACATTTTCCAGATTATGCAATTAAGACACTTCGTCTTGATAATGCTGGTGAATTTACGTCCCAGGCCTTTAATTATTATTGCATATCAACTGGGATAACAATTGAGCATCATGTTGCTCATGTTCATACTCAAAACGGTCTAGCAGAATTATTGATCATACGCCTCCAATTAATTGCTAGACCAATGTTTATGAGAACAAAACTTCCCATTTCGGCACGGGGCCATGTTATTTTGCATGCAGCAGCTTTTATGTGGATCAGACCCACAACTTATTATAAAGAATCCACAATACAATTGGCTTTTGGTCAGGAGTCAAATATTTGGATGTGCAGTATATGTTTCAATTGCTCCACCATAACGCACAAAGATGGGACCCCAAAGAAGGTTGGGGATATATGTTGGGTATGAATCTCGTTCTATTATAAAATATTTGGAACCTATGATTGGAGATTTACTTATGGCAAGATTTGTTGATTGCCATGTTGATGAATCGATATACCCAATATTAGGGGGAGAAAATAAGCAGTTGCAAAAAAAGATAGATTTATCACTATCTCATTAGATCCTCGAACAAAGCAATGTGAACAAGAGGTTCAAAAGATAATTTATTTGCAAAATATAGCAAATCAACTGCCATATGCATTCACTAACCTACCAAGGGTGACTAAGTCAAATATTCCAGCTACTAATGCTCCTATTCGAATTGATGTCCCGGTTGGACAATCCATAAATACAAATGAGTCTAAGCCACGCTTGAAACGTGGTAGACCAATTGGTTCCAAAGATAAAAATCCTCGAAAGAGAAAAGGAGAAAATGATCTAGGAGATCATAATATGGAGGCAATTGATCAAAAAGAGCCCCGTGACATAACAAATGTTAAGACCTCAGAGGAGGTCCAGGTACCTGAAAATAATAAGAATGAAGAGATCTCAATAAATTATGTCTCTACGGAAAAAAGGTGGAACCGAAATAATATTATTATCGACAACATTTTTGCTTATAATGTTGTTGTTGAGATAATGCAACAAGATGAGGATCTTGAACCAAGATCTGTTGATGAATGTAAACAAAGAATGATTGGCCAAAATGGAAAGACGCTATCCAGGCAGAATTAGCGTCAGTTGAAAAACGTGAAGTATTCGGACGTATAGTCCGAACACCTGAAGGAATAAAACCAATAGGATACAAATGGGTTTTTGTGCGAAAACGAAATGATAAAAATGAAGTCGTTAGATATAAAGCACGACTTGTTGCACAAGGATTTTCGCAAAGACATGACTTTGATTATATGGAGACATATTCTCCTGTGGTGGATGCAATCACTTTCAGGTATCTTATAAATTAGGCAGTCCATGAAAAACTTGATATGCATCTGATGGGTGTTGTCACAGCCTACTTGTATGGCACATTAGACAATGAAATTTATATGAAAATCCCCGAAGGGCTTAAAGTTCCTAAAACTAATAAAAGTTTTTGGGAAACTTGTTCAATAAAGCTTCAAAAATCCTTATATGGATTGAAATAATCAGGCAAATATGGTACAATCGCCCGAGTGAGTATTTGCTGAAAGAAGGGTATAAGAATGATCCAACTTGTCCTTATGTATTTATAAGAAGGTCTGGATCTGAATTTATTATAATCGTTGTGTATGTTGATGATCTAAATATCATTAGAACTCCCGGGGAACTTCCAAAAGCAGTAGATTGTTTGAAGAAAGAGTTTGAAATGAAAGATCTTGGAAAGACAAAATTTTGTCTTAGTCTACAAATTGAGCATATGAAAGATGAAATTTTTGTCCATCAATCAACTTATACCGAAAAGATCCTAAAGCGTTTTTATATGGATAAATCACATTCATTGAGTACCCCGATGGTTGTGGGATCACTTGATATAAATAAAGATCCATTCCGACCTCACGAAAATGATGGAGAGCTTCTTGGTGACGAAACTCCATATCTTACTGCAATTGGGGCACTAATGTATCTTGCAAATAATACTCGACCAGATATAACTTTTGCAGTAAGTTTGTTAGCAAGATTTAGTTCCTTTCCAACAATAAGACATTGGAATGGTGTTAAACATATTTTTAGATATCTCCGATGGACTACTGATATGGGATTATTTTATTCTTATGAATCCGATTCACAGTTGATTGGTTATGCAGATGCAGGTTATTTGTCTAACCCACATAAAGCCCGATCTCCAACAGGATATCTATTTACTTGTGGGGGTACAACTATTTCATGGTATTCAACAAAACAAACTTTAGCTGCTACATCTTCCAATCATGCAGAGATAATAGCTATTCATGAAGCTAGTTGAGAATGTGTATGGTTGAGATCAGTGACTTAACATATTCAACAATTATGTGGTCTTTCTTTAAAAATGAAGATTCCAACGATATTGTATGAAGACAATGCTGCTTGCATATCTCAATTTAAAGGAGGATATATCAAATAAGACAGAACAAAGCACATTTCACCAAAGTTCTTTTTAACACACGATCTTCAGCAAAATGGTGAGATAAATGTTCAACAAATCCGTTCAAGTGACAATCTAGCAGATTTATTCACTAAGTCATTGCTAACATCAACATTTGAGAAGCTGGGACATAAGATTGGAATGCGTCGTCTCCGAGATATCAAATAAAGCTTTCGTCAGGGGGAGTGTAATACGCGCTGTACTCTTTTTTCCTTAACCAAGGTTTTGTCCCAAGTGAGTTTTCCTGGTAAGGTTCTTAATGAGGCAGCACTCAATGCGTATTACAAGATATGTGTATTCTTTTTCCTTCACTAGGCTTTTTTCCACTGGGTTTTCCTAGTAAGGTTTTAACGATGCTCATTATCTTTTAAATGGACATCCAAGGGGAGTGTTATAAATGAGACGAATGCATGTGAGTGAGATGAATGCATTTGTCTGCCCATTTAACCCACTTTGTATTCATGTACTCAATTAAGAAGTACATTAACTTATAACTAGTGAATTATAACTAGTGAATGAATTTGTACCTTTATAAATAGGGAACTTTTGACCCTATGAAAGAGATACCAAGAAAAGAAATAACAAAATCATTATCCCTCATATTTATTTTGTCTCAATTAGTATATTGTTCTATTTTGCTCTCGTTTCTTAATATGATATTCAGTTTCCTTATTTACAGGAAGCTACCATATTTAAGATCTACTTCCTTTATCCTTTTACCGTATTTAAGTTGTAGAATATGTTAATTACTTTATAATTGTAGATTATGAAATATTTTATGATTCTACATGTATTTATGTAAACTTCCTTATTTTCTTCCGATACAATATTTGAAATTTATTTACCAAAATTATTCTAATTTTGTATATTATTCGCTCTAACTAAAGATTACTTATAAGTTATTATTATTATTATTATTATTATTATTGTTATTATTATTATTATACACATAAAAATCTATTAATAGTGCCTTAAATTAAGAGATTTAGTTACACCATTTTTTTTATTAAAGTGGACAAAAAAAATGACCAAATGCAAGGTTGGTCAATATTTACGCATACACTGACTCCAAGTGAGGCCAAATGCATTTATCGTTTATCTAATCAACAGTTTGGACTGATCCATAGCGTTACTTCACAGCACAAAACTTTCTGATATTCGTTTTATTACTCTCCCAGTCAAAATTTATTGGTACGATTAATATTTCCGATGGGTGGTTTTGGGCTTGATTTAGGTGTAAAAGTGTGCGATTTGTCGACTACTTTGCTAGATTTAAAAGTGGTTTAAGTGGCTGGATACGTGAGTCGAAATTAAATAAAATGTTCAATGCATCCACCTCCATCGATGTAGCACCAACAACAACATCAATAGAAATTTGGCAATGACAAATTTGTATGGTACAACATCATATATATTAAAAATAAATTTTCGTACAAACTTGATACATTTACAATAATATATAAACTAAAAATAAATTTAATACAACTAATTATATAGTATACAACATATTTATAACTTATTTACAGTTTTCACACATTATTTTTACCCGGTTAAATATGTCTACAACATCATACAACTTAAATACATTTGCATACAAATTTTATACAATATGTCTTTTGCATGTATTTTATATCTGATTTGTATATATTTTGTATGTGGTGTGTTCTTCCTCCTCTCTAAATTTCTAATCAAAACTTCATCTCTTAATACAATTTTGTTACATATCAACAACTCTATGTAAAAAGATAGTATTTATAACTTAAATACAAATTTCTTACAACGGTTCATACATCATACAACTATTTTTCAACTTTCATACAAAATTCAAATAAAAAATATATATATATAACTACAACTTAAATACAATTCACATACAACTATAATACAGCTTTAATACAATTTTGTAAGTATATAGTATGTCATGTGTTCTTCGATTTTCAATATGAAATTCAGCCAAAATCAAGTCTAATATTCACCATACACTCTCAAAATTGAGATATAAACTCCAAAAAGTATTCTTAATTGTTTGCAACAAACACCCTGACCAAACAAATAATAGTTTTTGAAAACTCAAATTCGAACTCAAAGCTTGAAACTTTTTAATGGCTGTCAGTGGTGGAGAATTAAACACCTTCAAAATTTATCTATTGGTAATTTTAATTCGAACATCAATTGAGTAACATGAAAGGAAATTGCTAAGTTAAAACTTTATAATAAAACGATTGAGATCCAATGATGAATCCCATTAGAACTCTATACAACAAGAAAGCATAAAAAACAGAGAACATCAAAGGAAAAAAAATTGTGAGGAAAACAGAAAGGAGAGATAGAGAGGCAAAGAGAGAGAGAAGGAGAGAGAGAGAGTGAGGCAGGTACATAGGGATAGGGAAATAAACGATATTCCTTATTCAATTTCTAATATAAAGGGATACTCATTTAAAACTTATTTGTATATAATTGGTGAATCATATATAACCATGTAATTAAGTTAAAACTTGATTAGAGAGGGTAATAAAGTTTTATCTATAGTACAGGAAGGTAAAATCCCATAGAAGAAATGGCAGATCCAAGTAGAAATGGAACCAGGTAGCCACTCTAAAGGACTGCTATTTAGGAATTAGCCAGTTCAGTTCAATTTTTCGGGATAAAAATATTCAAAATTGTTCTGTTTAAATCAAAATTTTAGGACAAAATAAGTACTAGCTATTTCCCTAGCGAACCCTACATCGATAAAATACGAGGGAGATATTAGATATATATATATATATGTAACAAACCTTAAATCTAAGTGATGCATTTTAAAGTCGTGCGGGCTTAGACCCAAAATGAACAATATCACTAGTGGGCTAAGCTGTTACATATGGTAGCAGAGTCACACCGCGTGCAACCTTGAACGGTCGTGGGGAAAACCTAAGCGAGGACACTGCGTTCCTAAGGGTGGGTGTATGTGACACTCTAGGCGAATCTCACATTAACAAAACAGGGTAGGGATGTTGGGTATATAAGTAAACAAGCCTTAAACTCCAATGATGTGTTTTAAAGTCGTGCAGGCCTAAAACCAAAATGGACAATATCACTGGTGGATTAGGCTGTTAGTAAGATAACATTCGTAAGAATGGATTTTTGTGCATCTACCCTCACGCGCAATTGGTGTCGCTCCATTCAGCTCCATTCAGCTACAGTGACTAAATTTATGCATCAGTTTAACAGCTAGGCTGCTGAAGCATAAATGGTTCAGATCTTTGAATCATTGATTATTTTTTCAATCTGCAGTTTAAATCAAGTTTAATATGTTATACTTGCATTAATAAAGTTTTCTTCTCCTAATCTTCATAAGCTGAATTCTTTTCTTTTTTGTTAACTAAACTAATATATATATATATATATTAG